>PVJH01011944.1:0-66620 GCA_004026705.1 Nesogale talazaci | reverse complement strand
CTTTTATTGATATCACAAAGTCTCAAATGATAGAACCTAAAGCTTGAAAGGTTTTGGCACACAGAAGGTGTTTAATGAGCAGTTTTTGAATGAGACATATCCAAGGTGGATTTTGTAGCCTTGCAAGGGTCAGTCACTACAAAGGGGCCTCCATCCCTTGTATTCTTCGCTAACTTTATTTCTGAATTTGGGCTCTGCCTTGGGAGACCCCCACCCTGCATCTGTTGCCCATTATCTGGCTTCTGGGTGAGAGGGTGTGTGTTACCTCTTCCTGGTCCACAAGAGACACTATTATTACCCTCAAGTTTACCCTAGAAAGTGAGACCAGGTTCCAGATGGAGGCAAGTTGTCTCATTCTGCCTGGTGTGACTTGGATAAGGTTCCCTCAGGTACTAACCACTGTGCCACCTCCTGATAATAGTTCCAGGACTTGCCTAGGTAGCAGTGTGCAGAGAGGCAAGCTTCTACCCAGGGAACAAGGACCACCCCATGGAACCCACAGATGAGCTTACCCCCTTTGACCAATCCATGGCAAGCCCTTTCTGAGCAAGACCTCCAAGGGCCAGCTGGGGAGATACTCCCCTGGGGAGGTGTGGCACCAAGAGGCCTGAGTGGCAATCACACATGACTCTCCTGACCTAAAGGGCCTTGCAGTGGACACAGGTGTCCATGGAGGAGGCTGGGAGTTGCACTCCGTTCACGTCAGAAGCAGCCGTCAAGAGATCAAGACACGTTGGTATAGGTAAGTGTGCCATACAAAAGCTCTCTAGAGTGGAAAAGCAAGGACGTTACTGTGAGGGCTAGAGTGGGCCAGACCCAAGCCTCGGGATTCTCCATGGCCTCCTCTGCTGTGAAGGTTGGGCAGTGAAGAAGGAAGACAGACAAAGCCTCACTGCCTTTGAATTGTGGTGCTGAAGAAGAGTGTTAAAAGTACCACGCACCGCTCAGAGGACAAATGGAACTGTCTTGGACGAAGTACAAGCAGAGTGCTCCCTAGAGGCAAAGATGGCAAGACTTCGTCTTACATACTCTGGACAGGTTGTCAGGAGAGACCAATCTCTGGAGAAGGACATCATGCTTGGTAAAGTAGAGGGGCAGTGAAAAAGAGGAGGGCCCTCAAGGAAACTGGATGGCCGTGGCTGCAACAAAGAGCTGGAGCATGGGAACCCTTGGGAGGAGGGTGCAGGACTGGCTAGTGTTTGGTTCTGTTGTGCATAAAGCTGTTTGGGTTGGAACCAAATCGATGGCACCTGACAACAACATCAGAGCCAGAAAGGGCACACATCCTCAAGGTCTCCCAGTCTAGCTACGCACCTTTTAGAGTAACCTACTTGTCCTGGTGCATCTGGGACTTGGCGGTTTTGCTTTGTTTTGCTGTGTAATTCAGGGGAGGTAACACCAGTTAGATGCTGCTTCCACGAAGGTGGGGGCAAGTCCTGGTGGTGTCAGGGTGGGGAGGCAGTGCCAAAGAGGGATGTGAGGTGAACAGTGATTTGCCTGACCCCAGGGCTCAGCCCTCTCTCCCCAGGGAGCTTTAGTGCCGTCCTCTTTTGCAGAGCTGGCCTGCGCCCTCCTTTCGGGGCCTTTAAAAGCCATTAGCATGATTTTCATTGCCTTTCCAACCCCAAGTGACTACCATCATGTAATCACTCAGAGGGCGCAAAACATCGTGGGCACCCATCAAAATCTGGAACAGTTAGGAGGGATGACAGAGGAGGGAGGCAGAAAGGAAGGGGTTCTGGGTTCCCTGATGGCTTCCTGCCCCCCTAGGGCTCCCCTATTCCCAGCCTTCTCCTCCCTGCAGGATTCCAAGGACCATCTCCTGGCCTGGTCCTGCTCTGGAGGACAAGCCCTTGACAACTGGTGGTGTCAATGCCAAAGTGCTGTTGCTCACCACACCCAACCAACGATGGGGCCGGCCTCCCACTGGCCTGCCTGAGCCCCACCCGCTGCTTCTATTATGGGGCTGTAAAGGAAGAGGAAGAAACAGGAACCTGGTGGCAGCAAGCAGGGTTGGCACACTGCATTGCTAGCTGCAAGGCTGGCAGTTCAAAACCTCCCGCTGTTCCTTGGGAGGAAGTTGAGACTTTCTCATCTCCTGAAGAGTGAATCATCTCGGACACCCGCAGGGGCAGTTCTACCCTGTCCTATAGGGTTCCTGTGCCTTTGATGTTTCTGAGCCTGACTCCCAAGACCATGAGTTTGCTTGTTGGAGTTGGGGGTGTGGGCAGGGGAGGGAAGTGGTTATGAGCTCTGCCACACACAGAAGAGTGGGTGGGCGGAGACCACCTACTGCTCCTGGGGAGAACGATGTGTATGTCTGCAAAAGATTTATAGCCTGGGGGCCCCCCCATGGAGCAGCCCTTCCCTACCCCCACAGGGTCTCTCTATGATTGGAATGGACCTGAGGACCATGGTGTGGGGAGTTGGGTGAAAGGGAGAGAGAAGACCCTACCTGGTACAAGCACTCCAAGGTCAGTGGTTCAAGTCCACTTAGAAGTGCCTCAGAAGAAAGGCCTGGCAATCTGGACTGAAAGCCCTGCGAAGCCCAGTGCTACTCCGACACGCATGGGGTACAAGGGGCAGACTTGGGGACCAGCGGTGGTGGTAGAAAGGGGTGCTGGGGGTGGAAAGGTGTCTCAGATTGTGGGCTAGGGGCCTCCAGATCGGTTTCCAGTCCTACTGGGTCTCCTGGGACCATGTGACATCAGAAAGGTCAGTCACTCTTAGGACCTCAGCTTCTGCACTAAGATGGCTGGAGGAGCCTTGGCTGGCGGGGGAGGAGGGCACCATGGCAAGACCTGGCCCTCCTCATGCAGGGATGGCCACTGTAATGCTGGGACTGTGTCTGGTTTCCACCATGACAGCAAAGTCTCCTGGAAACCAGCCTTTTCTTCCCATTGCTGCATCTGGGATTCCACTGGGGTTCCCGGATCACCCAGGACCAGGGTGTGACTGTGCATGACAGAGTTGGGGTTGTCGGCCTCTCCCCACCGCAGCCTCACTCACCCAGCTGGGAGAAGGCCAGAGCCCTAGCCTCACCGGTCCTTGTTCCTGCCCACCCACTTCATCGGCTGCCCTCAGACCCAAACACACCACCCCAGGCCTGGGCTCCTCTGCTGACCTAATGCTCCTGTCTCTCCACTCTCCCTCCCCAGCCCTCCCTCCCTCTAGACTCCCTCCTTCCCTGCCTCTCCAGGCCCCACTTCAGGAGCCTCTTGCTGCTGCCATGGAAACCAGGCTCAGGCCTGATTGATCCATTTAGCCCCTCACCACTCAGCCTGCTCAACTGGGCTGGGTTGGGCTGGGGAGGACAAGGGCAGGAGGGGCCAGGGGTTCCGGACTTTCCTTCTACCTACTCAGCCTCCATCCCTTGCCATCCCAGACCTGGCAGCCACAGACTCGCACCTATGGAAAAAGCCTACTGGACACCAGGCAGCTGGCCAAAGGAAAGCTGGGCGCTGTGCACCACGGGAGCAAGGCAGAAAGGCCCAGGGACATGGTTGTCCCTGCCTCCATGCTACCTCCCCCCTACCCCATCCCCACTGTGCTACTGCTTCTCCAGCAGGAATCTGCCTGTGGGAGGGGGCTGACGTCCTGAGCCACAAACCAGTGACAGTGGAGTCAGTTCTGACTCATGGCCTGCCCATGTATGCCAGAGTAGACAGTACTGTGGAGTGCGACCATGGCGAATGTTTGGGAAGAGGATCTCCAGGCCTTTCTTCTGAGGCACTCCAGGGAGACTCAAACCACTACCCTTTAGGGGGGGCAGCTGCATAGGTTAACTGTCTACACCACCCCAGAACTGTGAAACCCCAAGTCTACTGGGACCAAGGCTGTCTCTGGAACAAGGTGGGGGTGGCTGCCCTAAGTTCCCTGGCTCCCATCAACGAGCACAGCCAAGCGGCAGTGTGTGCAGGCTCAGAGGGGGCAAAGCTGTCCTTTGCTCTAGGAAAGTGCAGGCTGTCTCTGTGGGTTTCTGAGACGGGAACTCTGTATGGAAGAAGAAAGTCTGGACTTTCTTCCTCAAAGGGCTGCTTTGCGCTGGAATGGATTCAATGGCAGTGAGTTGGGGGGTTTGTTGTTGTTTTAAGTCTTTATGGGGATAAAAAGCCCCATCTTTCTCCCATGGAGTGGCTTGATGGTTTTGAACTGCCAATTTTGCAGTTAGCCGTCCAATGGGTAACCACTACATCACCAGGGCCCCTTGAAGCTCCCTGATCTTCACAATTGTCCAACAGCGAGATAACAGAGGCACAGAGCTGGTATGTGTGGATTGTTCAAGGTCACCCAGCTAGAGAAGGTCAAAACTGGGATTTGAATGCTGGCAGGCCAGCTCTGGGGTCCAGGTTCTTAGTGCCCTGGCTCCTGGCCTGTGGAGTTGGGTGTTGCTCAGCCTTCCCACACACAGCAGATGGACCGGCCAGTCAGGGTTGCTGCAAGGTCATGGTGGAAAGAAGCAGATGGAAAGGGGCCTCTGAGGTCATTGAGGGAGCAGACAAGGGGCTCTCCAGTCCTGCTTTGGACTCTGGGCCCCCTGCCAGCTGAGGCAGCCCAGGAGCTGGGAGCAAACCCCTCCTTAGGGACCCCCTTATCTGCAGTGTCCTCATTTTTCCTGGAAGCAAACTCCTAGCTAGAATCCATCACTTAGTGCCCCAGAGGTCTAGCTCTCCAACCACAGTCAACAAGGGATGGGAAAAGAGGCTCAACACCATGATCTTGACCCTCAGGGGCACCCAACAAGGCTATTCAGAGATGCTTCACTTGCCTGCCAGGGCTCAGTCAGCTCCCCCTGCCCCACCCCACCAGACAGCTGCTGACCAGCCCAGCTTCTAGTGGACAGGAGAAACGTCCCCAAACCTAGGGGAGCTGGCCACCACCTCTGTGGTGTCATTTAGCGCCTATCACCTCCTAGCGAGGCGGGAATGATAGACCTCGTTTACGAGCTCAGGAGACAGTGGCTCAGAGAGGCTGGGCCATTTGTCCAGGGTCTCCCAGATAATCAGTGGAGGAACTGGGGCAGGAGCTCGAGTCTGTCTGGCTCGGGGAGTTCATCAAAGAGATGGAAGGTCTGTGACTGGCCTGAGGCCCCCCCTCCTCTGGGAAGGGTCAGGCCCCATTACCCAAGGTGAGGACAGCGAATCTTCCCTCTACCTGCACACCAGCAGTCCACGCTGGCCCAGCAGGGGGCCTTTCCCAAGCAGGTCAGCTGATGGATGACCCCCGGCTGAACCGACTCCTGCTGCTTCATCAAAGCCGGGCTAAAAACAGCCTTGCTTTGGCAGTGGAAACTGGAAACTCCCAGCTCCCTCCTAAGGCTCTTAAGCAGGTCAGCCCACCAAAAACCCAATCCTTCACTCCAGCTTCTGTTACAAAGTAGGGCAGGCCAATTATGTTTTACTGTCCTGAGCTCCGTGGGGCCGGGGGCAGGGAAGGTTAGGCCCGGGCGCCGGTGCAGCCGGCAGATGGGAGCCAGAGAGCCGGCCAGCCTCTCCCATCAAGCTCTTTGTCAAAACAAAATTAAAATGCCTGGGATCTCACTGGCACCAAGCTTCTCTTCAAGGTAAGAGGTATTTATCTTAGTGCATTTGGCTCTGGGCTCCAGAAACTGGGAGGGCTCTCCATCCCTGCCCATCGCTCACGCCTCAGATGGTGCCTAGCACAGAGAGGGCACTCAGAAAACGCCCGCGCCCGCAGCCACTCCGTCAGCACTTTTTACTGAGCATGTATGAGATTCCCAAGGCGCTCCGCGGTGACAACGAGGGCTGGGGGCCGGGCTGCTAATTGCAAGGGCGCTGGGTTGAAACCACCAGCCGTTCCGGGAAGATGGACGATGAGGTTTTCCACTCCCATAAAGAGTTACAGGCAGTTCTACCCTGTCACACAGGTCCCAATGAGTCAGAAGTGACTCCAAAAGGAGTCCCCCGCCTCCCCCCCCCCCCCACCATGGGTGGGTGGGTGAGCTAGGCACTAGACTGCAAACTTCAGAGTCACGAGGGCAGGGGCGTCAAACCCATAGAAGCTGATGGTGCCTATAAAGCAGCAGTTCTCAACCTTCCTCATGCACGCCCCTGTAATCCCATGCCTCCCATGGTGATGAGCCCCCCCAACCAGGACATTATTTTTGTCGCTACTTCATCACTGTCATTTTGCTACTGTGATGAATCATAACATAAATATCTGATAGGTAGGATATATTTTCCTTACTACAAATCGAGCATAATTGAACATCATCAAAGCATAGTGATCAAAGCAATTCGATGTTGTGACATATCCGTGTGTTTTCCTATGGTCTGAGGTGCAAGCCCTGTGAAAGGGTCATTCGACCCCCAAAGGGATTGTGACCCACAGGTTGAGAACCGCTGCTCTAAAGATGTACCCTGTGTGGCGGTCATGCGCTTATGTTAATTTCATGATTGAGATGTAGGGGTGGAGTTTGGTCTGTTAATCTGGAGATAGCCATTGAGTAGCCAATGAGGCCTCCGTGTGTGCATGGCTTTCTCCTGAGACATCTGGGGAAATCTCGCGGTATTTCCCTGGTAGAGATGAGAAGCTATCTTCTCAGTTGTTGGGAGTTAGTCTCAGAGACGATGAACTATGGGCAAGACAAGATGGCAGCATCCGAGGAGCTGGAGGAGCTGGAGGAGACGCCACATGGCCTTACCCTGATGGATCCAGACCTCTGAAGCTGGAGAAGCCACATGGAGATCCCTGCCAGTGCTGAGTTGCTTCTACCACCACTGGATGCTGTTGATGGACCCTGAGCCCTGGAAGCGAGAAGCCATGGGGAGACTCCTGCCAGCGCTGGGACTCTGCACCCTCTGACCTGTGACTTAGTGAGTCAGAAGGAGACTTTATAGACTGGTATCGGACATATGAGCTAATATCAGACTTATGACTTTGACCTGGACTGGGTTGGGATGCTTTCTCAGTGTTCCATTCCTCTTGTATATAAACCGTACCCTTATATCCATGTGCGTGTCTATGAATTTGTTTCTCTAGTCTACCTGGACTAACACACCCTGGACGGCAGAACCCTGGATGAGTTCATTAGAAGTGGGAATTCACCTGAAGGCATTTGGCTGGGGGAGAGTGCTCAGAGTCCCTGCGTGGCACAAAGAGGTAACTTGCTCAGCTGCTCGTCTAAAGGTTGGAGGTTCAAGTGCACCCAGAAGCACTCGGGAAGAAAAGCCTGGTGATCTTCTGTAAAACCAGCCATGGACAACCCCGTGGAGCCCAGCACACCGGGCTACCACGTGTAGGAATAGATTCCAAGAAACCGCTAATTAGTTTAGCTTCTGTCCTAGAAGCTGGGGATACAACTTTGAACCAAACAATGAAAAATCCCTAACTACATGAGGCTGTGGCTCTAGATAGGAAAAACGGATTATATACACATACACACAAGATCCAACTAGCTCCCATCGAGTTGATGCTGACTCGTGGAGACCCTATGGGACAGGAAGGAATGCCCCTGTGGGCTTCCCAGATGGTAACTCTGTACAAGAGCAGAGAGAAAGCCTCATCTCTCTCCTGGGAGTGGCTGGTGGGTTTGAACTTCTCACCTTGCAGATCACATCATGACCTGTAATCACTCTTTCTCCAGGGCTCTTGTTGGAGGTAGAGGTGGGGTCACATAGCTGTTTCTGAGCAAAGACCTCAGGGAGGGGAGGAAGGCAGTGGAGCAGCTGTCTGTCAGAGGAAGAGCGGGTGAAACGGACAGTCCTTGAGCTCATTTATGTCAAACTTCGCCAACTTGCTTGATACAGGCTTTCCTAGAGTAGCTTTGTGAGGTAAGTGACCAGTCCCTGATGAGGAACCAGAAGCCAGAGTAACGTCACAGGCAGGGCCAGCCTCCTGGGCTGATGGCCTGGGTGAGGAAGCGAACAACTCAGCCACCACCCAGTGACTGCAGCGGGATTCTGACTCAGGCCAACCAGACTGTGCTGAGCCCATCAGCTTGACTGATGTTCCAAAGCAGCTAGCCAGGCATTTCTTCTGAGGGGTCTCTGGGTGGATCAGAACAGCAAACAGTCAAGTCTGTGAATTGTGTGCCCCCCCCCCCCAGGGGCTCCTTTCATTATAACAGAACCCCTCGCTGTCAGCTGGACACACAGCTGTCTGCAATAAAGACTACACTTCCCAGCAAACATTGCAGCTAGAGGGGGCCATGTGACCACATTGTGGCCTGTGAGTGGAGGCGTTAAGCACAACTTCCTGAAACCAAGCTGTAACATAGTAATGATCCTACATCAGGCCTGTTCTTACGGAGTCACTTCTGACCCATGGGTGTGTTAAAGGGAAGAACCACTCGGTGGCCTTACTTGGTTAGTTTTCACAGAAGTAGATTGCCAGCTCTTCCTCCCACAGCCCCACTGGGTAGGTTTGAACTGCCAAACTTTGGGTTAGAAGTTGAGAGCAAACGGCTTGTGCCATACCAGGAAGCATCCGCCAGCTCTCAGTAGGCTTCCTGGGAAAGGGAGAACGCACCTGACACCTGGTGTAAGGCACTTGTGCGTTAGGGTTTTGCTGCACATTAGCCTCAGGGAATTCCAGCAGAGCGGTGAGATCGCTCCCTGCCTGAAACCCTCCTCATGGCTGTGGATGGGTAGAATGCGGGGATGCCAAGCCAGTTTCCAAAAGCCACATCTTCAGCTTGTTAGAGTAAAGCCCAAAATAGATCTGTATGTGAAACTCCTGAGTTTCAAGTCTGTCATTGATTTCATTATATATATGTAGTGTGCATGTGTGTGTGTGTGTGTGTGTGTGAGAGAGAGAGAGAGAGAGAGAGAGAGAGAGAAAGAGAGAGAGAGAAAGAGAGAGAGAGATAACAGTCAAGTAGCACTCCTTTCCTAGCTGGATCTGGCCTGGGGGCTGTGGTTTGTGACTTAGGCTTACTGAACGAGAGGCTGCCAGAGAGAAGGACGGAGCAAGAAAGTAGTAGCTGCTCAAAGCTGCCCCCGCAGTAAGAGTTGGGGTGGCCACCAGCCTCGTGCACGAGCCCATTATGTTAGGACTCCTGGAACAGGTCTCCCGGATTGTGCGCGGTGGCTTACACACACACACACACACACACACACACACACACGTCGACTGAAGTGAGCAGTGCTTGGCCAGCGAGCCTAACGAGTGCATCATTCTCAACCCAGCCTCTGCCGCCATCTGCTCCTGCTGCTGCTCACCAAGCCAGGGAGGAGGTGTGAGCTTAGGGTAGCGTTGGGGGTACGTGCGTGGGGGGTGTGAGGGAGGGAGTAACTCACTGCTTGGCCATCTGTGGGTTTTCCAGACAGGCTGGAGACTCTCTCTCATCCTGACCATAATGCCATGTAACCACTACCCTAGCCCAGGTAAATGCCACGTATGCAACCACCCCGAGCACGCCCGCCCCCTGGCTCTCAGGAAGGGCTTTCCTGCTCCAGGTGACCTTTTTCTAGTGCATTCTCCAGTCCCCACAGCGGTGCTGGCATGAGTGAACGAATGACTCTCTCACAAGACCAGATAAAACCAAGGTCTCATCTGCACACAAGCCAGCAGGTGAATTGCTCAAGCCGGCAGTGAAGGTCAGTGAAGGACGGAGCAGAAGGAGTCCCCAAGCAGGAGGATTTTCTGTGTGGACAACATAGGGGGCGAGGGTCTGGGGTCTGCCACCATCGGTAGGAGGACCCACAAGGTCCCAGCTCACGTCTGGAGCTCACTCCCTGGGGCTCTGGTGCCCATACCAGGAAGGCAAGGGCAGGGTGACAGCTCTGTTCTGACAGCATGCAAAGTCTCCAGGCTACCTCCAACTTCCAATCTGCATCACTGCCTGCTAGAGCCCAGTGACTGGGCTGGGCCATGGACCTCCATCGGCCTCTGCCAGGCCTCTGACTCAGTTTCCCATCAGGGACTCTGCCTTCCAGAAAGTGAGCCTGACAAGCAAATGGGAATCCCTGCCCCAGAGCAGGGGGGTGGGGGGGTGGGGAGGGGAGGCTCTGTATATCTGTGGTAGGTACATAATTTCATGTCAACTTGTTAAATAGGTCTCAGGGGTGGGGCCCAGCCAGTCAATCAGGTCACAACCTGATTTGTGCTTTCTTTTTTAATTAATTATTTATTTATTTAGATTTGTGCTTTCTTGTGGGCATGGCTTCTCATAAGGATTCTAGAAGTTTTCCTCTCTTCCTCCCTAGAGGTGAGACACATACACGCTCTGCTTCACATTCCTGTTGACCAGCACATGGAGCCATGCTGATGGCAGCCAGAGCCCTGGAGCTGGAGAAGTCACGTGGAGACCCACTCCAAGGCTGAGACGCTTCCACCATCACTGGATCCGCCACTGGCCTGTGATCTTCCCACATTCAGCATCACTGCATATGCTGCATCCATCTACAGATGAATTTAGGGGCTGATATCAGACATATGGGCTAATATCGGACCCATGGACTTGATCTAGACTGAGCTGGGATGTTTTCTCAATATACAATTGCTTTTTAATATAAAGCTCTCTCACACACACATATGTGAGTCCCTGGATATGTGTCTCTAGTCTACCCAGACTAACACACCATCCTAACCAATGTGTACTGTGTTAGTCCGGGTAGACTAGAGGAACAAATTTCATAGACACGCATATAGATAAAAGGAAAAGGTTTATAAACAAGAGGAACAGGACATTGAGCCCTAGTCCAGTTCAAAGTCATAAGTCCGATATTAACCCATATGCCCAAAATCAATCTATAAAGGCTCCTTCCAACTCACGAAGTCACAGGACAGTGGGTGAAGAATCCCAGCACTGGCAGGGGTCTCCACATGGCTCCTCGCTTCCAGGGCGCAGGGTCCATCAACAGCAGAAGCAACTCATCGCTGGCAGAGGTCTCCATGTGGATGCCCCAGCTTCAGAGGTCTGGCTCCATCAGGGCCAAGCTATGTGGTCTCTCCGCCGGCTCCTCCAGCTTCTTGGACGCTGCCATCTTGTCTTGTCCATGATTCATCATCTCTGAGACTAACTCCCAACAACTGGGGAGATAGCTTCTCATCTTCACGAGGGAAATATCCCAGAAGATTTCCCAGAAGTCTCAGGAGAAAGCCATGTCCATATAGAGGCCTCATTGGCTACTCAATGGCCATCTCCAGATTAACAGGCTAGACTCCACCCCTACATTTCAATCATAAAATTAACATAAGTATATGACTGCCACATGTACTGAGTGACCATTCTATGTTGAGACTGTGCTGGTGTTTTTACACAGGACTTCATGAAATATTCAGATCATTCATCTATATGACATCTTTATCCATTCATTCATCCTCCATCACCTATCATCTATTCATCCACTCATTTATCCATTCACCAACTAGCCATTAAAGTATCTATCCTTCTATATATTCAACCATCCATCCATCCACCCATCCATCATCCTACCCACCATCTATTCATCCATTTATCCACCCACCAATTAGCCATTCAACAAGCCATTAGGCTATTCAACTATGCATCTACCTTTTCATCCATCATCCACTCACCCATCCACCCTTTCACCTATCCAGCCAACAGTTCTTCCTTGAGGACCCAGTAATTACTAGGTAAATAGTAGTGAGCAAGGCAGACAAAACCCTTCTCCTCACAGAATGTGCTTTCTGGTGCCATCGAAAGGGATAGGCTTAACCAGCTAGATATGTGTCTAATGAGTGTGTTGATAAGTTGCCTGAGACAACCAGGGTGAGAGCCAGGTCAGGCTTTCCTGTGGAAGTTACCCAGAATCAGAAGGAGGAGGTGAGCCAGGGGGAGGCTGGGGAGGAGGTAGGGGCAGGGGAAAGTGCTAGGCAGAGGGAACAGATGTGCAAAACACCTGGGGTGGAAGTGAAAGAAGGCCAGGCAGTTGGTCCCCAGAGTGTGACGGGAGGGCGGCATGAGATGAAGGGGGTGAGGCTGGCGAGGTCCAGGTCCTGCAGAGCTCCTGGGTTGTGTTAGAGAGTCAATCTCCCTCTCACACCCGAGGGAGGGGGCAGGGCAGGACGGAGTGGGCATGGGGGCAGAGCCATTGGGAAGCCAGTGCGGCAGTCCTGATGAGCCCTGCAGCCCCTGGGAGTGTTCACGGTTGGCACACTTGGCTGCTAGGCAAAAGGCAAATGGTTCTCGGTTAAAGTCTGCCTAGAGAGCCTCGGAGGAAAGTCCTGGTGACCTACTCCTGATGGATCAGCAGCTACTGGCACCCAGCGCAGAGCAGAGTTGAACCCCTTCGTGAGCCAGTCACAGCAGCTCAGCAGCAGGGGCCTCTTGGCCTAGCAGGAGAGTTGAGAGAAATGGAGAGTTGGGTTCCACTCAGGAGGGAGTGGAGAGATGGGTTGCAGGCTTGGGCAAGAGGGATGATGAAGAAGAGGCACTTAGATAATCCCCCGGTTCCAGGCTTAGGCAGTGATAGATGGAGCGGCTATTCACAGAGACAAGCAGCAAGGAACGGGTGCCAGGAACTGAGGATGCCCTGTCCAGATGGAGGTGCTGATTCAGGGGCCAGACAGGATAAACCCCTTGATGGAGGCCTTACAGATACAGATTGGCTCTCATAGGTGTCAAAGAATGTGTTAGGTCAGAGGCCAAGGTCCCGAAACGGCCTTACAACAGGAGCCACAGTAGTGCACACAGAGTGCCTCCCACCTCCACCAGGCGGCCACATAGACTAGCAAGCCACATGTGGCCCACCTAGGACATTTATTCAGCCAGGTGTTTCTGTTGCCGCTGCCTATCCTGCTTAGCAGCAGATTCATCCCAGACCCACAGTGAATTTGTTCATAGTTGTTCATTTGTTTGTTTGTTTTTAACTATAGTCCGGCTCTCCAATGGTCTGAGGGACGGTGAACTGGCCCTCTGTTTAAAAAGTTTCAGGACCCCTGGATAGAGCCTTCACTGCTAACAATGGGAAGCAGATCTTCCCACCCTTCCCTCCACCTGAAGTCTGGAAGCTCTGCCCAACTAAGATGACCCTGCTGGTTTGGAAATACCAATGACTGGATGTCACAGGCACATGCAAGCTGGCCCTTTATGACAAACCAACAGGTGGGGGTTGGGCTTCTACAGTCCCCAGAGCTCCCCTCCGAAAGGGCAACTAAGGCACAGCTGTTCCCGCTCTGCTTGTGCAGCTCCTCCCCCTCCTCAGCCTCTAGCTGGGCTCCTCCCACAGCTCCTAAAACCTGGCTCATCCCTGTCTGGATTCCTGGCCTATCCTGGGCATCACTGACTGTCTGCCGAGAGGGGTCCACGGCTTTGGCCTCAGACCACCAGGGTGGGACCTGGCTCTGCTGCCCGCCAGGATGCATGTGACTTCAGGCAAGTCCCTTTCCTTCTCTGACCCTGGTGTCGCCCTTGCCAAGTGGGGTTCACAAGAGACACCCCTCACACACTCACTCTGAAGATGAAACATACTCCTAAGTGCAGAGGTCAGAGCAGAACCCAGACCCCACCCCCATCAAAGTGCCCCCCGCCCCCCCCACACCACGACAGCTGTCCTTGGTATGAGTTAAGCATGAATCATCCTTCTCTCCAAAGACTGCCCCCCACTAGCTCCCAGGAGCGATTGAGTTTCTGCAACTGGAACCGAGGTGACAGAGGAGGAGCTGTTGGGGCCGCAGAGTCTATGTTAAAAAGGAAAGAAGAAAAAAAAAACCATCAAAATATACTGGGCTTTTTCTCAAGAAAAGCAGATGCCGGAGAACGGGTTTATCAAGGTGGTTTTCCGTTCCACTGTCATTTAAAATAAATAAGTCAATTTAATGTTTATAGCGTGAGTTATGCCTTATTAGGGACACGGTGAGCTGAGGAATCTTGGCCAAGGTAAAATGTGAGAAATTGGCCCAGGCCGAGAGAGTAATTACGGTGGGACTTTAGTGTGCAGCCTGGCCCACTGATCTTTTCATTCCGTCTAATTTATTAGTTTATTAGCTTTATGGCGAATGTAGAGCGTTACACCACAACACGGGCCTCATTTGATCAGAGCCAAATTTTCCCGTCTTCCCGAGACGGCGATCATCAGGGAAGAGACCCCTGCATCTCACCAGCTGCCAGGTTTTCCAGGAAAGACTGGGGCGGAGTCCCAGGGCCAGAGTGCATGGGGGGGGGGGGTGCGCTGTAAGTGGAGAGGCAGTGATGCTGGGCATTGGCCCAGTGAGAAGGCTGGTTCCAATGCCCGCTCCTTGGCTATCTGCCTGAGGCAAGGACTTAGCCTTTCCGGTCTTAGTTTTCCCACCTGCCAAGTGGAAGTAATGACACTGCCTTCCTAGTGTGGTGGCAGGAGCTCCCATATGATGATGCTGTTAGAGCCCAATGAGTCTGCTTAATGCCCACAGTGACCCCCTGCACAACAGTACAAAACCCTGCCCGGTCCTGCACCGCCCTGACCATGGTTCCTCTGCTGGAGCCCACGGATGCAGCCCCTGGGTCAGTCTGTCTCCTTCAGGGCCTTCCTCCTGTTCCCTGCCCCTCCGGTTGATCAAGCATGATGTCCTTCTCCAGGGACTGGTCTCTTCTGACATGTCCAAAGTATGTACGACGAAGTCTTCCCATCCCTGTCAGTCTGGAGCACTCTTGCTTCTTATATGAAGGGGCTTCAAAAAGCTCATGGGAGATTGGAATAAAGTTCACGGAATTGTTCCACAGACATATTGGAGCCTCTTGGGGCCATCAGGTCATGCTGGCCTGGTGGTACAGTGCATTAAGCCTTGGGCTGCTTACCACAAGGTCAGCGGTTCGAGCCCACCAGCCACACAATAGCAGCAAGGTGAGGCTGGTTGTTCCTGCGGAGATTTGGAGTTGGAAGCTCAGTGATATGGTTCGGTTCTGCCCCCATAGGGTGGCTGTGAGCCTGAATCAGCAGTAGGATTTGGGGTTACAGCCCTAGGGGACCAACAGCAAACCCACCGCTATCAAGCCAAATCTGACTTACAGTGATCTTATGGAGCAGGGCAGAACTGGCCCACTAGGTCCCCAAGAACTTCTTCTTGGGTTTAGAAAGCCTCATCTTTCTCCCTTGGGGAGGCTGGAGGTTTCAAACTGCTGACCTTGAAGCTGGCAGCCCAATATGTAACCACTCGCCACAAGGACTCCTTTTGCCTTTACCAGTGGGATGAAAGAAAAAGCTGTCAGAGGTGTCTGAGTGTTCTGGGGGGGGGGGGGTGAGAAGAGAACCTCCAAGTGTGTGTCTGCTGAGATCACCAGGCCTTTCTTCCAAGGCACCTCTGAATGGACTCCAGCCCCCACTCACACCCCCACCTTTACACCACACCCTGGTATCTACAGTCCGCCCTCAGCACTGCAATGGACCAGCGTGAATGCCCCCCTCCTCCACATGGACAGATGACAGAGAGGCAAGAAAGCCTAAGACTGTGTGACCCCTGGATGGAGGGTCACCCAGGTGGGAATCCCTGAGCCCCTTGACTCGGTAGGCATAGTGACGGCTCAGAGAGCCCAAGCAAGCTGCTCTCTGAGGACCCCCATCTGCTCTGCCTGTCCCCACAACCCCCTCACTCAACATGGAAACACAGAAGGCATTCCCAGGCCCGTGTTCAAAGGAGGGAGTGTGGTCTAGCAGATGTGTTTTGCAGAGGGCCTGGGTTCAATCCTCACTTTGTACTTTGCTCCCTGCCTGGTCCTTCACCTAGGGGAAGGCCCTGAACCTCTTGGCACCTCTGTTTTCTCGTCTGTGAAATGGGTCAGTATGTGGACCTTGGGAGCAACCTCGGTGTGAAATCACTTGTCCTGGGCGAATGAAAGGTCTCAGGATGCACACCTGCTACGCTAGCTTGTGGACAGGGGAACACAAAGGAAAAAGCAAGAAACGGCTGGATCTCTGCTGGGAGCTGCAGTGGACAATGAAGACTGTGTAGCAGAGAGATTCTGGGAGGCAGTGAGGGTGGGGTGCAAGGGAGGATGGGGCGGGCTGCCCAGATGCTGAGCTGAGGTCCAGTCCAACTACCTCTCCTCTTTCCTCCTGGGACTTTCAAGTGGCCAGTCAGGGCTACCAGGTCACCACAGCAATGGGTTCCTGGTAGAGGGAGTGTACGCTTGTCTTGGGTCTGGCCACTGCCAACCGCTCTGACCAGTGAAGTCTGCCTGTCCAGCTTCAGGGCTACCTGCACATGGAAAGGCCTCCTGACGTCAGGGCATGCCTACTTGGGGCTTCTGCATGGTGGATCTTAAAGACCTCTTCACATGACTGCTTGCAACTCAGTTTTTGCAGCTGTAAAATAGACTCTGCTTACTTCCTGGGGTGTTGTGGGCCCACCTGAGTGGCAGGTCCCTGCTCTGAAGACAGGGGCCCTCCTGACACTCCTGCTGGAGGAGACCTGGGTCTGCAAGGCCCTCGCAGGACACCTGTTGAATGAATAAGCAAACGTGATGGGTCTTCAGCAGGGATGCTCGCTTGTGGAAAGTCTGCAGGGCAGATTGGGGGTAAGAATAGGGCTTAGGCAGGGTCCCTGCAGGGAAGGAGCAGGAAGGGGTCCCCACAAAGCAGAAAGAGAAGCCCCACTTGGGTTCATCCTCCATCTGTCTGCATCTATCCAGGGCTGCAGACATGGCCCCCCCCACCCCCCCTCAGTCTGGTGGGAGGAGGACTGGGGAAAAGCAGTGAGCAAAGTCAGGGGAGCCCAGGGGCAGGGGTCCCTGGCAGGCCACGGGAGGGCTTCCTGCAGTGCCTTCTCAGTGTCCTTCTAGTTAATGTGAGGATGCAGACTTGCTTCCACACAGAAGACTAGCTGTAATGCAGAACCCACGTGTTGGTGATGAGGCATATTACAGGCCTGCGGTTGAGCTCTGGCTGGCCGTTCTTCAGCGTAGCTACAACGCTGGCTCAGGCACAGTCAGCACGGGAGGATGGTGCAGGCTTGGGCAGTGTCTTCTTCTGTTGGACCGAACGTCGCCCCAAGTCAGCATGGGCATGAGTGCCCTGAACTGCAGAAGGAACCCGGGGGCCCTGGTGGTGGAGAGGGCTGTGTGTTGAACTCACTACAAGGTTGGCAGTTCAAAATCACCAGACACTCCCAGGGAGAAAGCTGAGGCCTCCGAGTTCCATAAAGAGCCACTGTCTTGGAAACCCAGCAGGGCTGTGCTACTCTGTCCCCAAGGTTGGCTGTTTGAGCCCAACCGGCGGCTCTGCGGGAGACAAACCCTGGCACTCTGTTTTCTTGAAGATTACAGCCTTGAAGTGCCCCCCCCCCCCAACTGGGTGTCTCCTGCAGACAACAGGGTGAGGCCAGTGTGGTTCTGACCTTCCAGACAGGAGACTGCGACCCCCGGGCATGTGCACCTCTTCAGGAGCTCTTTGTGATCCTCGGCAGCTTGCAGACTAAGAGCAGGAAGCAAGGCCTGGCCAATTGCGGCTGACAGTCAGCTGGTGGAAGTCCGATAGATCACAGGAGTGTGACACCTCCTGGGTGAGGCACACCACCTGGAAGTATTTGGCTCTGCTATGGGTGCAGTCATGGGGAGTGGGGACCAACCCTGTAGCAGACCCTAACGAGAGTAGTAGGTGAGGCACTGCGCTTGACCTTTGGAAGATGAGGACTCCAGCAGCCCTCCCAAACCACAGTGGCTTCGTTCCACCCAGTGCTCCCAAGGAGAGCACCTGCCTGTGGCAGAGCACAGCCAGGGCTCGAGGGTGTGGCCACGGGTCCAGGTCCCACTCCTCTTGCCCAAGGCTGCTGGAACACTTCCAGGGTCTGTTGTTGACCTCTCACCTGGCCGGTGGACTCAGACCCCACCTCTGGCATGAGGCAGAGGTGTGTGACTTTGGGCACATGGCTTGCCCTCTCTAAGCTGCAGGCGAGTGGCAGGAGCTGCTTCCTTGTGATGCCACGTGGCCGTGTGGTACTCGCAGCCAGGTCAGTGTCACGGGCAGGAAGGAGTGTGTGCAGCAGTTATTATGAGTGCCGGGAGCTGGGATGCTTGCTTTAGCCTCTCTCATGGGGGAAGTGAGTCCAGGAAAGTTAAATGAAAGTGCTCAGAGGCCCCTGGCAGAGGTGAGGAGGGGCGGGGAGAGTTACGACTGGACTGAGTCTCCCAGTCCCCACAAAGCTCTCCCTGAGCCTGGCAGCATTAACCCAGCAGGGGGAAGAAAAGACAGGACCAAGCAAATGCCCAGTCAAGGAAAGAAATATGTAATCAATGAACAGAACCTCCCAGAGCCTCTCTACTGAGTAACGAGGAGGGGCGGCCCACTCCCCCCTCAGGAAAGTGCTACAGCCAGGGAGAGCTGGCTCCTGGGAACCCAGACATGAAGGCACAGAACCGCATGGGAGGCCTGGTCTGTCTGGGAGCCTGGGGCCAGTCCGGGTTGTGCATGGAACCCAGGCGGCAAGGGGCCCGTTTCCCTTGACCTTGTGCTGAGGGAGGGGAGGGAGAGAGCTGAAGCCAGGCGTGCTGCCCATTGCCCAGCACTGCCTTCCACTTGTGCACTGGAACACAAAAGGAAATTGAGGCTCTGAGAAGGTGAGTGACTGGCCACACACAGCTCTGTCCCAGGGTCAGACCTTGACTCTGGGCCTAGAGGTGGTCTGAGGCCCAGCCTCTCTGTCCAGGGGCTTGCGTATCCACAGGCTGTTGTTGCTAAGTGCAGTGAAGCCAGCCGGTTCCAACTCACAGTGACCGGTCATCTACGTCGTGGGGACGCTGCCTGGCCCTGTGCCAGCCTCACTGCGGTGCCTGTGTGCGAGCCCCGGCTGCAGCCACCATGTCAGTCCATCCCCGCCAGGCTCTGCCTCTTCCCCACTGCCCCTCTGCTTTGCCAAGCAGGCTGTCCTTCTCCGGGGACCGGTTTCTCCCGATGACATGCCCAAGGGCGTGAAGTGTTCCTTGGCTCTGAGGGTAGGACGAAATGTGATTGTTCTGGACACAGAGGGGACAGGGAGGAGTTGGAGACCAAGACCTGCTTCCACGGCTGGCATTTGAGAAATAGGAAGAACAGCCCCAAATAAACAAATGAAAGGATCATTCAGAGAGGAGAAAATGCAGTGAAGAAAACAACTAGTCGACCTCTCAACTAACCCAGCCAAACATCTGTCATGGGCTGAATTCTCTCTCTCTCTCTCTCTCTCTCTCTCTCACACACACACACACACACACACACACACACGTTCAAGCCCTAAGTCTTGGAAGCTGGGACTGTGACCTTATTGGGGAAGAGGTCTTAGCAGCTGCAATTTGTTAAGGTGAGCTTACATTGGGTGTGACAGGGCTAAGTTTTGTGTCAACTTGGCTGGGTCTGGATTCTCACCCCGCCCATCCACTATGCACCCATCTACCCTCCACCAACCCATTAACTCATCCACCATCCATCCAGCCAGCATCCATTATCCATCTACCCATCCATCCCTCCATCCACTGACCCAACCCATTCTCCATCTACCCATCTACCCACCACCACCAACCTATCCATCCACCCACTCTTTCAACTACCCATTTATCTATTCCTCTACCCACTCTCCTACCATTCATTCATCCATCTACTCACACACACACTCTTATCCATCCTCCACCTACCTACCCATCCACTCATCCACCCACTGCCCACTATCCATCCATCCCCTCGCTTATAGATTTCTTGAGTACCTACTGGGTGCTTGGGCATCTGTGCCCATCTCCTGCCCCCTCCAGCCTCACTTTTCCAGGACCCCTGGGCTAATCCGATGCTGCCACTCACCATCAAGCCCATCTAAGGACACCCTGGCTAACATGCATTCCTTAGGAAGGAAGCAGTGCCTGGCTCATCCGGGCACTTCATGAGGTTGCCACACTATATTGAAAAGGAGACCTGAATCACCTGGAGCCAATTCTAATGGGAAGAAATGCCTCGGCGACACATACTTTGTTCTGAACTGTTTACTAAATCAAGTCTTTCTGGACATGTTCAGCCTTCAATATATTTTTTAAAACCAGCAATAAAGTAGTTGTGTAATTAGGAATAAAGCTGACAGGCTGGTTACTTGTTGTTTCTGTTTTGTTTTGTTTTGTTTTTAACTTAGAAGTAAAAGGATAATGTGTGTGAGTGCGTGCGTGCGCCTGTGCTTGTGTAGATAATTTCCAACAGCCCCGGCTTTCCGACTGCAGACACATATATTATTTGCCATCTCAGCAATTCCGTCCCTTGGCGGCGGGTTGGGGGCAGGGGTGGGGAGGGCGGGCTGAGTGGGGCTCTGGAGTGGAACAGCTCTTGTTGAGAAGTCAGAGTTTGAGCCTTGATTCCCCAGCTGACTTGGTCCAGAGCAGTCACCCACAGTCTCTGGTCTCGGTCTTTTGGGGTAAAGATTAAATGGGGTGGGGCTCTGGGCAAACACATGTCCTTCAGGCAGAGGGCTGAGGGGACAGTGGATCCCACGGAAGCCACAACCTTGTCCTGCGCCCCACGTTTCCATCATTCCACCCTGGTTCCAATTGGCTTGCTTGAAGGAGAGGATGAATGGTAGGTGCATGGTAGAGAAGTGGCTGGGTAACTGGGTGGTTTGGCAGATAGCTGGCTGGCTTGATAGGTTGGAGAGTGGGCTGATGGATGGATGGATGGTAGAGGAGTGACTGGTTAGGGGTGGCCAGGTGGATGGCTGGGTGGCTGGGTAGAGAGATGAGTGGGTATATAGTGGGTGGGTGGATGGATAGGTGAGTGACTGATGATGGATGGTGGAGGAGTGACTGGCTGGATGGGTAGGTGGATAGCTGGCTGGTATCTCAGACATGTCTAGGGTGGCCGGAACAGATTTTAATTTCTGTGCCTGGCCCCGGCCCCAGGGGAGGAGAAGTCCTCCTTACTCTCCCCTCTGTCTAGAGCCCCCCTCTCTCCACATGCTCCAGTCATGATCCAGGGACTACTTTGAACTCTTCTCTGTCTGGTGCGGTGAGACCCATGAGCTCTGCTTCCCGACTCCTCTCCCATCACTTCTCTTTATCCCCAGGGCCCGCGCCCTGCACTGCCCCAGCCCCTCTTCTCTCTGCGCTCTCTGGGTCCACCCCAACCCCCGCTGCCAAGTTGGTGCTCACTCATCATAGTGACTCTGGGGCACAGGAGAACGGACCTCATGGCTAGATTGTCCCCGCACAGAGTGACTGCTGAGGTCAAGCCACTCACTTTTCAGTCGTCCCCCAACCGCTTAACCTCCGCTCCCCAGGGGCACCTAGCTTCCACTCGGCACCCTCCCCAGTAGCAAGGGCGATCGTCTCACAGTGCAAGCGGTAAAGCGAGAGCCCGTTGCCCCTCTAATGACCTGTCACCCTCTTAGCAGGACATCTGAGCCCTCATGGGGCAGCATGGCCTCCACAGTTGCTCCCTCACTGGCCTGCACTGTGGAAGCCCTCCCCACACCTCCAGTTATGAGTCGTTGGCCGGGGCTTGGGAGGGGCATTAGCAATTTGGAAAGCTCCTCAGGACCCTTCTAGGAAACCCCAGAGATGAGAACCTGGGCCTCACAGTGTGCCTGCACAAAATCTGTGCCTTGGCCATCAACAGCCTCACTGTGCCCCACGGAACAGGCTGCCTGATAACAAGGTGATTCAGTGCTTACTCAAGCTCCAAAGGCCTCTCCAGACAACCTGGCCTCTGCTAAATTCTTCACGTCATCTCCCTCTCTTCCAAAACCCGCATCTCCCCAGTGCCCCCCCTGGGCCTCCTGTTCCTCCCTTCCCCTCTCCAATACTTGCTCTCCCTTCTGCCTGACGGCTGTATCTTGTGGCCCTGGCTCCAGACCAGCCTGTCTCCATCACCTGTGCGGCCCATGGAGACATGGTGCTGACACCCGGTCCCCACCACCTCCGCATGGCGACAGTTGACCATGAGACACTTGTGACGGGCCTTCAGGGTCAGCAGTAGGCGGCCCTGAGGTGAGGTGGTTGAAAGCAGGCCGTGCCCACTGGGCACATCAAGCTGGAAGCCCGACTGCCATCTCACGCTGCCTGACCCTGCCCAGCCACTCTGTCAGCTGGGGCTGGACCCGAGGAAGCTCTCCCAGAGCTAGCTCTGTGACCTGGAGCCAGTGACTGTCCCTGTCTGGGCTGAGGCTGGGCATGGCGTCTGAGGGCGGCCCTCCGTGAGCTGGCTGTGCCGATTTTTGATCAGCTCACGGACAGGAGCCAGTGTGGCTGCCTGTGAAAGGAGAAGTCCCAGTTTTTGGATAACCCGGCAGCCCCATTATCAGATCAACGAGCCTTGATGGAGACCCTGTGGACCAAGAGGTGAAGAGGGACGGTCCTTGCCCCTGAGAGAGGGGGAATCCAAGAGGCAGACTGGGGATAGGCTCCAGCCACCCATGGCGATGGGGAGCAGGCGCCTACAGAAGGGACCCTCCAGTTGCAGGACCTGAGTATATCACCAGAGGGCAGCATTCAACCTTGCAAATGCAGACCTCCCTGAGGAGGGTGAGGGCTGGGAGCAGGGTAGGTTCTGGGGGTCCCTGTGGCCACCTTGAGATCCAGGCAGGTAGAGAGTAGGGTGATGGGTGAGTGGGCGGAGGGAGTTGCTCAGGGGCAGCTGTGGCATCCACAAAGCCTCCTTACCTCAAACCTCTCCCCTGACTCAAGAGGCACCCCAGGAGAAGCTCCTGTAGCTCTTCCTCTCCACATACGGAGGCTGGCAACTCCAGGAAGTCCCTGGGGCCTCTGGCACCTCAATATGATGGGCTCATGCTGCAGATTAAAGGGGCGCTCAAGCCCGACGTGTGAGGGGGGCGCGGAGGGTGGAGAAAGAAAGTAGTGGCCCTGTCCTTCCCAAACCACCTGTTGACCTGTAGTCAACTCTGACTCCTGGTGAGCCCAAGAGTGACAGAGTAGAACGCTCCACAGTTTCCCCAGGGCATCAGGCCTTCCTGCCGCAGTGCAGCTGGATGCAAAACCTCCGTGCCATTCAGGGACCCTGAAGGCGAGGACAACCATTGCTCCAATGGGGCACAGGGGAAATGAGGGAAGAACCCAGCACTAAGGAAGAGGAGCTGCAGAAGATCGGGGGGGTGAGAGAAGAGGATCTCTCTTTGCAGGTAGCAGTGAGGGGAGAAGAGGGCTCAGATGGCCAGAGAGAAGGGAGTCTGTCCTCTGCAGGGCAGTTGAGGACTCACTGCCTGGCCTTGCTGGGCTCTGGGCTCTGGAGAAGCTGCTCTGTGAGTGGATAATGCAAGGTGGCTGAACAGAGGGGACGGAGCACAGCCTTCTCGGAGCTCTGCAGGCAGAGATGGAGCCTGCAGGGGTGGGGGCACATTGGAGCTGGGCCCTGAAGCACCACTGGGCTTCAAAAGGCAGAGAAGGGCAGGCAGCCCCGGAGGAAGAGGAGCAAAGGGGCAGATGATGTAGAGGTCGGAGGCTGCAGGGGTGTGAGGGGGAGGGGACAGGGGGCTGAGCACCTCTTCATGGGAGCTCAGGCAGAACGAGTAAAGGGATTTCCCAGCATGACCATCAGAGCTGTTGCTGCTGGAAGCTCCCAGCCAGGACCTGGCGCCCTCGGCATCCTGAGCCCAGGCATCTGGGGTGGCAACTGCCTGCGGTCACCACGTTAAGCTGGCGGCTAATGCTGTCAGCCTCCTCTCTGGAAGCCCAGGTGTCCTGAGTGATAGACCTGTGTGTGATTGTGTGTGTGTGTGTCTGTGTGGATGGATGTATGCATGCATATGTGTGCGAGTGCACATGTGCATTTATGTGTGTGTGTATCTCTGTGTGTGTTCCCCTGCTTGTGAGTGTCTGTGTCTACCCACAGGGCACTGATTGAGAGGCCAGCTCACAAGCCTGTCTTCTTCACTGCGGTTCTATGTCTCCAGCACCTGACACAGGTCCCAGCACAGGGGGGGACCCCAATGACTGTGGTCTGGGTGAGCTCTGTATCCTCTGTAGCTCGTGGACCCAACTAGCAGGCTGACTCCCATGGGCTGTGGTGGTCTAGAGCTTGAGGGTCAACACAGGCTGCCCACCAGGGAAGCTGTGTGAGGCTGGGCAATGGCCTCCCCTCTCTGGGGGTCCATTTCATCATCTCGACAGCAGGCTCTGTGAGTCTGAACCCTGGCCTCCATGAAATGTCACCTTCACTTTGGAATTGCCCTGTCAGCCCATCGAGCTAACAGCAGTGGCTGAGACCCTGTGCCAGGCACCGAGGACCCAGTTCTTGGGAGGGAGTCCCTGCCAGTGAGAAGGAGGCCCAGGAGGAAGGCTAAGAAGGGTCATAGCTATCTCAGTGGGGTGTGCTGGGGTAGAGCACACATTGGGTCCAGGGGCACCTTGTGTCCAAAGTGAGGACAGAATCGGGGGTCTCTGCATTGCCAGGGAATCACAGACAGTCTCTTGCAAAGTCCCCCAGAGTCCTGAGAAGCTTGCCTTAGGCCCAGAGCCCTGGAACGTGGGCCACACCACTGCTGTCATTGCTGGCCTGTTAGCACCTGCAGGTCTTGCTGCTGGGACTAACCTCACATCTGCCCTGTGTCTCTGAGGTCATGCTGGTCACCAGGAATGGACTGAGAGGGGACTAGCTGGCCAACTATTCGGTCATCTTTAACCTGAACGAGCCTGACCATGGGGACCTGAGAACAGTGGTCCACTGGCCACCTGCCACCAGCCACAAAGAGAATGTTCCGTGTCTGGGACCATGTGTACACCCCCACATCCCCCTACTGTGGAGTCCTTGGGGATCAGATGGGAGGGGCTGTGTGGAACAGAGCTTTCCAAATCTCACTGCCAGCTTCTGTGCCTGAAAGATTTTGTTAAAATAACAAGATTCCAGGCCTGGAGCAGACAGGGGATCTAATTGTCTCCAGGTGAGGCCCAGGAACCAGCATTTTAAAGAAGCCTCCCAGGTGCTCCTAATGCAGGTGGTCTGTGGACTGGCCTTCAGTGTAGATGGGTGGGGTGGGGGCGGGGTGTAGAGACAATCACTCAGGGCAACCCAGCAAACCCCCAAACCCAAAGCCCCCCAACAAAAAACAAAAATACTACCAATTCACAGTGACCTTACAGATCAGGGTAGAAGTGCCCCTGGAGGTTTCTGAGACTGTATCTCTTCACGGTGAGAAAACCTTCCCCATAGAGCCCCTGGTGGTTTGGAACTGCCCACCAGGCTCCCGGTAGCCTCTGCACTACCAGCCTCCTCAAGGAAAGCCTTCGGTTCTATGACTTTCCCCAGGGATCCCCTAGTGGCCGGCAGGAGAATGGCAGCGCTAAGCGTCCCTGGCTTCACAACTGAGACTTTCACTCTTGGGCGGAAGGCTCAGGGTTTTCTAAAAGCTGTCTGGGAGTCTGCTTTGAGTAAAGTGCTACGAGGGGCTCACCGCCACGTCTACGATGTCCCTCTGACTCATTCACATCCCAGCATGGCCTCAAGGGTGGGGGAAAGAGAAGTGTGGGTTTCTCTTGGGTCCGGAATCGGACATATGCTCCCATAGGGTGCACAGAGGTAGGGCATGCAAATGGTTCAAGCTCACCCAGAGGTGCCTGGGGGCGGAGCTCGGGTGGGGTAGTGGGTCACACGTTGGGCTGCTAATCCCAAGGTCAGTAGTTCAAAACCCCCAGCAGCAACTTCTCAGGAGAAAGACAGGACTTTCTACTCCTGTAGAGAGTTATCTCAGAAACCCACAGGGCAGGGTGACCCTGTCCCATGGGGGGCTGTGACTCAGACTAAATCGATGGCAGTGAACTTGGCTTGGTTTTTGAAAGGTGGGTGGGAGGAAAAGCCAGGTGACCCCTGGCGGGACACCCAGGGAGCACAATTCCAGTCCAGCACTGGGTCTTTACGAACCCACCTCTGAGTGGCAGCAACTGGTCTGGGGTCTGCTGTGAGCCAGTGCCTAACATGTGCCCAGCACATAGGAGGTCTCTAGCACCCGTTTGCTGAACGTCCACTGGGTGTGCACCCAGCACCTGGTATTGCACATCTTTGAGGGAAAGATGCACGGTGCCTCAGAGCCCACAGAGGGCAAAAGGAACCAGAGAGGTGGGCATTCAAGGGCTGGTTGGCAGCGGGGCCAGACTTAGCCTCACACATTGGTGCATGAAATGGCATGGATGACATCATGTTCTTAAGAAGGAAACAGGCCTTCTTGAGATGTTTGGTTTCGATCTTTGGGTCCCGCCTTTTCAGTGGGCCCAGAAGGACGGCTTCTCCTTGGGAGTCCTTGCTTGCCTGCTGGGAGTGACTTTGCTCCCTCCGAGTCTTGGCCACGTGGTCCTCTGGGTAGCGTCTTGGCTTCCTCCCGCTCCTGCTGCCGAAGGAAGCCTAGTCCTTGCCTCCAGGACCACTTCAAATGCCAGCTTGGCCGATGGCGCCGATTCTTCCTTGTTTACCCCGAATCGCTCCGCTGACAGCTATCAGTTTATTACTGGAATTGGGAGCTCTTTGTCTCCATGTTTTATCTCCCTGTTCTTCGCTCTCATCCCACCACTATTTATTGTTCCTTCCGAAATGCCACATCCATTCTGGGGTTACTGAGATGAAAGACACACACACGGCCAGCCTGGGAGGAATGTCAGAGTGGATGGGGAAGCGGGTGGTTGGGGGAGAAGAAGGAGGGCCTCAAGCCCCTGGATGCAGGGCTAGACTGTGGCTGTGTGTAGGGGGCATCGGGCCCCCAGCTCCACGATCTCCATCTTTGAAGGCATCCAGGGCAGACACAGCTTCCAGTCATCAGGAGAGCATCCTCCCTCCTCCAGGCTCTCTCCACTGACTTGTTTTCTCCCCCATGGCCCTCCACTGATACAGACGGATCAGGAAGGGGTCACTGTGCCCACGAGTTCCCCCACTCAGCCTCCGGGCCTCCCTGTCCACAGCTGTTGTCAGTCACACCGGGCGAGGCTGAGCTGCGGGTGCCTGGTCCCGTGCTGGTGCAGCGTGGGGTGAGAGTGGGTGAGACAGTCCTCTCCTATCTCCCATCAGCCCCCAGGGGGTGGTCGGGTTCCTTCTCCCCGAAGTGAGCTGGCCCTCCACCCCAGTCCCCTTTCTTTCCTGGCACTCTCAGCCTGCCCTCCCCTCCGCAACCAGTGTGAGCTTACAAAGGCAGAGCCCACCCCGGTTGCAGGGGCCAACCAGTGAGGTGCACACGGGCCCGCTGGGCCTGTCCCCTGCTGCACCCAACACGCGAGAAGCCCGTGTGCAGGCGCCCACACAGATTAGCATGGGCATACAACGTGTCCACAGGTGGGTGCCTCACGCAGAGCTAGCCCAGGCCCACTGGCCAGTCTGCCCTGCTCATACCTCACCCTTCCCCACGCCCTGGACCCTAGACTTCCCTAGTCCTGTGGCAACTCCCAGAACACACAATGCTACTGCCCACCACAGGGCCTTTCCACTCGCTGTGACTTCCTAACCGACCTTCCTTCCCCAGTCCTGCCTGGCTGGCACCCTTGCAGTATCCTCTCGAGGCCTCTGCTTACATGCCCCCTCCCACTAGCAGCCTTCCCTGACCACTTCTCCAGCCGTCCTCCCCCGCCCCGCCCCACACCACATACTAGACTCCTTGTCCCTCTCTGCAGGATGTTATTTTCTCCTCCCCAGGCCTCGCACATGGTGACCACGGCCCTGTATCCTCATCGTCGGCCTCCCCTCACTCCTGCAGGGTGCACATCACAAGCACAGGTCTGGGGTGTCTCCTTGGCCATTCTGCCACTGCCAGCCCGACTCCTGAATGAGGGAACCATGTAAATGCTGGTGAAAGCAGCGGCTGCAGGGTTCAGCCCCAGATGGGCCGCTGACCCAAAAGTGGGCAGTGCAGGGCTGCCCACTACGCTTCCTCCACTGACTCATCCACTCATGAACCCTGGCCCACAGTTCTCCCCCCTCCCCTCCCGACTCCCTCACACCCCAAGGGCCGCCTCCCCCATGCCAGAGTGGGTGGGGGCTTGGGAAGAAATTAGTCAAGCCCCTGTCCTCATGGAGCTTCTGGGGAACTGCGGATTCTTAATCACCAGGTACCAAGGGTAAAGAAGGCTGTTTGCTGGGCTTCTGGGCCAGCAGGGCAGTCAGGGCGGACCTCCTGGAGGAAGTGGCAGTGCAGCCACCCGGCAAGCATGAGCAGCATCAGGAGGTGGGAGGGGTGCATGAGGGCTGGAGGGAGGGAGGGAAGACACGGAGTCCCTGGCTGGCACCCAGATGTCTCTCTCAGCCCAAATTACAACCCAACAAATCCGCCCGGACCCACGGACATCAGGTCGGTGTCGACTCACAGTGACCCTAGGACAGGGTAGACTGTGCCTTTCCAAGTCAATCTTGTGCCTTTCCCTGTGCCTTTCCAAGTGCCTTTCCCTGTGCAGTTCCTAATCCAGGTAACTCACCTGTGGCACCTCACTAGGATATCTCAAACTGTGCAGACGGCATGTGGCAGGGGCAGGGAGAGTATGGGGGGGAGGGGCTTCACCCAGACAGCCAATGCAGCCCCAGCACCATTTTTAACAGCACAACCCTCCCTGTAGGGTGGGTGTTCCTCCAGCCCCACGCTTAGCCTTTGGGAATGGGCAGGGGAAGGGAAGGTATCACCTCCCTAGGCTCAGAGACTAGGATCTGGGTGTCTGCAATTTACTTGGGGAGATGGGAGAAGCACTGGACTCGGTGGGGGGGGGGGGGGGGGGGGGGGGGGGGGGGGGGGGGGGGGGGGGGGGGGGGTGGGGGGGGGGCGGCTGGGGGGGGGGGGGGTCTGGGAAAGGAAGCTGACACAGGTGCATTAGGGGTTTGTCTGGGCTTCTACATGGCACTGGACCTCTATGGGCTGGGCACCTGGGGGTCAGAGGTGCCCCCTTGAGAGACTGGACCACACTCCATGGGTTTTAGTCAAAGCTGCACTCTGGCCTGGCCTGTGAGTGGGCTCCAGTGGCCTATGGCTGGAGGAAGGTGGGGGGACGACACAGCACTGTGGGGAATCTCAACTCTGACTCACGCCATAGGACAGGGCAGAGGGGCCCCCAAGGGTTCCGGGGCTGTGATCACTGCCTAAGCAGACCGCCCCAACTTCTTCAGTGGAGCAGGGGTGGGGAGATGAGGGGAAAGTCAGGGGCCAGTGCTGAGACCTGGACCCTCCTCTCTACCACAGAGCCCTTGTTCCCATCCTCAGGGCTCCGTTTCTGCCCTCTTCTCCCAGCTCCCAACACCCTAACCTCTGGCACCCCACGCTGATCCATCACAGATCTCTATGCGGCCTGCAAGACCTGTCTCCCCATCTGCCTTGTTTGCTGCCTGCCTCCCCCACTAGACAGCCAAGTGGGATCTTTCTTCTGCGCTCTACCCCAGACCAGCCAGCTAGTATAGTAGGTGCTTGATTAAACAAGGAAGCCGTCACTGCCAGTTTCAAGCTGGGAGGGCTGGCTTCTGAGGCTTAGAACCAGAGGGAACCTCTGGGGACCTAAGAAGGGCGGGACAAGGCCAGTGTCACTTCCCCATCCCATCGACTAGCTTCCATATCTCTGGGTCTCCTCGTGGGGGGGAGGGGGGCAGTTCCTGCAATCCTGGGAGACCCCTCTCTGTTAGCCAGAAAACTGCTTTCTGCCAATTCTTAGTAATCTGCTCAGCCTCATTCTCCCCACTCCCCAGCTGAAGAGGAAGCGGCTCAGACAGCTGCGAGCTGGGACTCTCTCTGGTTGAGATGCATTAATTTGTAAATATCTTCATTTATATGTAAATTTGGAGTCCCGAGCCCCGCTGCCAGCCCTAATGGGGCCCTGCAGCCCCTCCGCCAGCATCCGCCTGGGCCTGCAGGCAATTCTGTGCAATTGGATTAGACCCCTAGAGGGTTTGCTAGGAGCCCTGGTGGCAAAGCGGTTAAGCTTTGGGCGGCAATGCTCAAGGTCGGCAGTTCAAAGCCAGCAGCTGCTCGGCGAGAGGAAGGAGGGGCTTTCTCCTATAAACAGGCGTGTCATGGGAACTTAAAGGGGCAATGCTACCCTGTCCTGCAAGGTCACTACCAGCCAGCATGGCAATGCGGTAAGTAGCCCCTTCAGCTGGGGATTTCTGCGCACCACGCTGTGACCTTTCCCCTGGCGTTCAGGAAGCAGGCAGGTCAGCAGCTCAGGGCTCTCTGCCTGGGGGACCCCCACAGTCCTGCCAGCTCAGGGAGAAGACCCTGGAGGTTGTGGGAATGAAGACAGCTGTGACTCTGTGCTGCTGTGTGTCCTGGGCCCAGTCTCTACACCCCCCCCCCCCCCCCCGATCTCTGCTTCCTCACCTGTAAGAGGAGGAAGGCAGCAAGCAGGGTGTGGGATCAGAACAGGTGGCGTATGGCTGACCAAGTTTATGTCCTTCTAGCTTGGGACGGCTGGGAAAGGCTTCCCTCCCCCAAACCCAAATTCACTGCCTTCGAGTTGATGCTGATGCAGAGGAACAGAGTGGAAACTGCCCCTGGGAGTTCCCAAGAGTTTTAGGCAGGCTTTAATAGTTTAAGAGGCCCTAAATTCATCCAAGCCCTTTTGTGTCTGCCAGGGCTAGTGCCTGCCGGGAGGAGGGACGGCACACAGGGACCCGGCACACAGGGCTCTCCAGGGAAAACCCCTGCGTTCCTGACCTCACACAGGGCAGAAAGGTCTTAGGGGGCCTGGGATTCACCACGCCAGACTAGAAAATGCCATTTGCAAAATTTCTTGTTTTACTTTTCAGTAAAGCTATCCAGGGGGAATCCGAGGCCCAGTGGCTAAGGGGCATCAGTGTTCTCTGATTACTTCTGTGAAAGGTCACTGTGAACCTGCGGTGTGCCAGTATAATGTGGACAGTGTGTCTGTCTGTCTCTGTGCCTGCATCTGCAACCTGCACCTGCTGCGCCTTCCTGGCATCATGGTGACAAGGGCTCCCTCTAGTGGAGGGGTGCCTGCAGAGGTGGGGGGGGTAGTCTACACCTGGGCTTCTTAAACTTTTCCACTCTCCAGCCCTTTGCACCTCAGGTTCATGACACCCTAGATTTTGAATTAATTTTTGGTCGTTTACACCCATAAACCTTTGGTGCCAAAAGTTTGACGACCCTCACATTCAGTTAGGGGTTAGGGGTTGTCACCCACAGAGTAGGAAGCTTGGGAAACAAAGAGCCTCACCCCGTCCAGAGACTCAGCTTCCACTGTGATCTGGAGGCAGAGCAGGAGGTTCCCAGGTGCCCATAGGGAGGAACGCTCCCTGGGGAGGAAGCAGCTCCTGGAAGGGTCTGAGGCTTAGGATAGGCTCTGGTGTTTCTGGGAGTGCAGCCCGGGTGGGGAGTCTGGCTGCCCATGTCCTGGAAAATAGCAGAGCCTAGAGGCTGCCCTTGGTGTGATTCCACTGGCTTCCAGTCTGTGGGGAGTGGGAGTCCAGACAGACAGATGGTCTCCATCCCTGCAGGTTGCCCCCTCCCTGACTTGCTGCTCCTGATCTGGGCCTGTTTTCCTTCCCAGACTTGGGTTCCTGGGGTCTTGTGGTCCACAGGAGACACCGGAGTGTCTGGCCAGCCCCGCCCCTCCCCCCAGGCTGTGTGATTGTGGGCAGGTGGCACCCCACCTCCATCACGGCCAGCCTCAGTCAGTGTCCTCCTCGGCCCATGGGGTGTGGACCTCAATTGGCTGAAGACTCTGGCCGAGAGGTGGGCTGCTCACTGGATGAGCGCTATGACCTGTTTCCTTCCTGCCTCTGGGCCCCCTGCAGCAGGACCCTGAGCACCACCTCCCCTGCCTGCAGAGGGCTGTCCTGAGACATCCTCAGAGCACCAAGGAAGCTGCTGCCCACCCCCCACCCCATCCCATGAGCCCTGGGGGGCGCAGAGCCTCACCGCACAGTGGACTGGTAGACCAGGTCCTCCCTCTTGCGGTAGTTCTCCATGTGTGAGTAGTTGGTGGAGAACATGGCGTCGAAGGTGAAGATCTTCTGCTTGATAGCGCCGCCCTCTGTCACCTGCAGCAGAGCACAGAGCGCCAGGTGAGCCCAGCCAGACGGCCCCCTCCCCATTCCATAGGCAGATGCATCCGGCCAGGAAGCCCACTGGCCCAGCCCTGGGTTCCCAAGGAAGCTTCCGTCTGGAGATGTTACAGTCTTTGAGGTCTCCTCTCAGTATGGGAGCAGAGGACAAACCCCCCTCCCCACTATTACACTGATGCGGAAAAAGGATCTCTGAAGTGTCAGGGCCCCCAAGACCCCCAGCTAGGAGGGAGCAGCACTGGGACCCCACCCTGTTTGCTCTAGCTCCCCAGTGTGGGGGGCACCCCCTCTTCTGTGCTTGCTCTGCCTTGCAGAAGTGACTAACAAGGTGTGGTGAGCGGCGGGCAGGGCCAGAGGGTGTGAGGTGCTTCATAGTCAGACTCAGAATCACACTGGATCCTTCCCGGTCCCCAGGAGAGGAGTGGGGTGGGGGGAGCAGCTTGGAAGAAAGTGGAGAGGTGAGGTGAGCTGGGGGTGATGGTGGCTGGATGAGTGGGGGGGCGATCACTGTCAGTAAAATTCTTGGGGGGACAAACATGCTACATGGTAGCAATGCCTGATAAAAAAAACTCCAAGGAGTAGGTCCACCATGCTGGGAGAAAGGATGGGGGTCGCACCCCCTCCTATCCTGGAGACAGAGCAGTCACAGAGGGCTTCCTGGAGGAAGAGACATCTCATTTCCCTTTTGAAGGAATGGCCTGGGCTGGCCAGGCAGACTCCTGGCGTATTCTCTGGCAGAGAGGACAGTAGGCGCACAGGACCTGGGGCAGGGGAGAGTGAGGCAGGCTCACAGGAAAGAAGGTAGAAGGAGAGACACCTGCTAGGGAACAGAAGATGCTGGGGAGGAGAGCAGGCCGTGGGTGGTTGGGCATGATGGTGGAGGCCACCCTCAGATTCTACCCAAAGTCCTCAGAGGGGCAAGGCTAGAGGCAGGAGCTTGGGGACCCCCAACCCAAACATGATGGGTGGAGAGCTGGTTGTCACCTGGGGGCCTGTGGGAGGGGGCCGGGAGGGAGGTAACAAAGTCCTGTGTCACGTGAGAGCCCCACGGGCAGGGACCTGGAGAACCAGAGGCTGCCTGAAGACCGGGGCTGCAAGACAGAGGCTGCTCAGGTGCCCAGCTGTTCCCAGCTGATTGAAAGTTGGACCCAAGCGTCCCATCCTCCCGGCTGGCCGCCTGCATGTCCCCCCCACCCTGTCTGCACAGCCTCCCGCTAATGAAAGTGTTACTCCACAAAGCAGCAAGGTATGTGTTGTCACTGTTTCAATTATTTATCTGTTGACTCGGCCTGCGGATTTCCGCTTGCCTCAGCAACTCTATTATAGCCTGGGAGCTTGCAGCCTCTCGCTGCTCGGCTGGGTGCTAACAGCTGGCGATGGGGAGGCCTCCTGCCTGGGCTTGGAGAAGTGGAATTAACTCCCTGAGGCTCTGCGTGGTGGAGCCGGGGCAGTGGGTGGGGGGGGCATGGAAGGGCTTCTCCAAGGGGCTGGGGTCACGGGTCCAAAAGGCAAAGGCGGTGAGCGGAGCTTGGATCTGTGGCCTTCCTGAGAAGCGGGGTTAGAGGGCTGAGCTCCTCTGGACACAGCTGCCCCATGCGGACTTGGACGGGGGTGGGGGTGGGAGTGCTGGCCTGAAGGGTGCTGCTCCTGGTTCAGCAGGCACGGGTCCAGTGGCATCCAGCCAGACTTGCCTGTGTACTTGCCGTGTGCCACGCCTGCCTGCCTGGCCTGCAAGCTCGCAGACTGGGGCGGGCTGCGGGATCCGTGTCCTCCTCTCCATGGGGCCCAAATACATCAGGGTTTCCGGGAGGTGGGGGGGGGGGGGAGGCGGGAGCTGGTGAGAGGAATATGGGTGGGACTTCCCACCCCTCTGGGCTTATTTCCCCTTAGACAGTCGCTGTCACCCTGAAGACTGTGCTTTTCACAGATGAGTGCGGCCTGTACCCTGAGACCCAGAGGACACGGTCCCTCACCTCTTCTTGTGCCCTCTGCAGCATGGGGGTCAAGAGGAGAGAGGAAGGAGGGAGGAAGAGAAGGGGCTGACCCCTCTCTGGTTGGGAGCCCCTCTCGCCCTCCCCCTAATGAAGGCGCCCATCCCGATTGCCTCCGATGCCGGGTCCAGCAGCTCCATTGGGCTGAGCATAGGCCCCAGGCAGAGAAACAGCTAAAAATGGCATAGCCTTCCATCATCAGGGCTTCCAGCTGCCCACTTCCCAGGCAACCAGCCTGGAGGGAGACCAGGGTGTTCCAGGGGCTCCCCTCCACCCCAGGCTGCCTTCCAACATTCATTTTTGCAGTTAACAGAATGCCTTGAAAGTATAAGATGCGGGCTGAGCTCCGGTGGCGTAGTGGTTGTGCGTGGGACTGCAGCCCACTGGGATGGAGGTTCAATTCCAGCTCAACGGAGCAAGGGCTAGGCCTCCTACTCCTACCACCTGAGGGCAGTGATGCCCAAAATAAATAAATAAATTTTTTTAAATCGTTAAAAAAAAAAGTATAAGATGCGCGCGCGTGCGCGTGTGTGTGTGTGTGTGTGTGTGTGTGTGTGTGTGAGATTTTGTTTTCTAGGGCACATCTGGCAAGATCTGGAGTCATTTGTGTGGTTGAGCCTAGGGAAGCTATACTACTCTCACCACCATCAAGCAGGTAGGAGACATCCTGTGATATACAGGACAGTCTACCTACTGAGGACACAGCCGGCCTAGCCCCGGGGCTCAGTGGTGTGACTGAGTGGGCTCACAGTGTCCCTGGCAGCAAGAGCAGAAGATTCTGCCCTTGTTAGCATGGCCAACTTGGCCTCTGACTCATGGGGACCTTGGGCGCAGAGGGATGGGGTCCATGCCATCTACCCAGGTCTCCACTGCTCGAGTTTCAGGCCCAGGCCTTTTTTCCTAGCTCAGGGTGGTCTGAAATCCCCTCTGAGGCCCCCTGAGTGTCGCAGCAGCACCTGGCCCTCACTGGAATGGGTGGTAGCTGCATTTGGGGTACGTTGGCTGGGGACAGAACCTCACTTCAGGAACCTCGTGGAGCCCTGGTGGTTGTCCGTTGGGCTGCTAACCATAAGGTTGACAGTTTGCAACCACCAGCTGTTCCTTAGGAAAACGATGAGGCTTTCTACTCCCATAAAGAGTTACAGTCTCAAAGAAGGTGCATAAGAAAATGTGGTGATTTTTTTAAAGGAGCTTGTATCAAGGGCTCAAGTGGGAAATATTGGGAAATGTATGTGGAAATATGTGTGCAAATGTGCTTGATACAAATGATGTACTGAATGTTGTAGTAGCTGTAAGAGCCCCCAATAAAATTTTAAAAATTTAAAAAAAAAAAGAAAAAAAGAAAATGTGGTGAAGAAAGCTGATGGTGCCCAGCTATTAAAAGATATAGTGTCTAGGGTCTTAAAGACTTGAAGATAAACAAGTGGCCATCTAACTGAGAAATAATAAAGCACACATGAAAGACGCACACCAGCCTGTCCCAACACGATCACCGTAGACAAAATAGGTGCAAAACCAAAAGTGGTGAAGAAAACTGATGGTGTCTGGCTATCAGGGGTTGTAGAGTCCAGGGCCTTAAAGACTTGAAATTAAACAAGCAACCATCTAGCTGAGAAGCGACAAAGCCTACATGGAAGAATCACAGCAGCCAGGGTGATCACCGGGTGTTGAGTGAATCAGCTATCCAGCATCAAAAGAACAAAGTGCAGAGTGGGGACCCAAATCCCATCTGTAGGCAATAGACATCCCCTCACAGAAGGCTCTCAGGGAAGGGGATGAGGTAGTCAGGGTGCAGAGTTACAATGATGAAACATACAATGTTCCTTTAGTGCTTAAATATTTCCTCTCACCCCTCCACCCACCACTCTCATGATTCCAATTCTACCTTACAAATCCAGCTGGTCTGCAGGATGCTCACTGGTGCAGATAGGGACTGGAAACACAGGGAATCCAGGAAAGAAGAACCCCTCAGGACCAGTGGTGAGAAGGGCGATAATGGGAGGGTGGAGGGAAGGTGAAGTTGAAAAGGAGAACAGACTGCACAGATCTATATATGGCCTCTTCCCTGAGGGATGGACAGTGGAGAAGTGGGTGAAGGGAGACATCAGATGGTATGAAATATGAGAAAATAATAATAATAATAATTTCTAAATTATCAATGGTTCATGGGAAAAGGGGGAGCGGGGAGAGAAAGAGAAAATGAGGTGCGGATACGAGGGGTTCCAGCAGAAAGCTAGTGTCTTGAGACCGAGGGAAACAAATGCACAAAAGAGATTGACACAATGGGTATATGTGTGGGTGGTGATAAGAGTTGTACGAGCCTCCAATAAAATGATTTAATTAAAAAAAGAGCTACAGTCTCAGAAACCCACGGGGCAGTTCTACCCTGTCCTATAGGGTCTCCGCGAGGCTTGTGTTGTTGTGTTGTGTTGTGTTCTAAGAGCTTTGGTGGTTATGTGCTGGACGGCCAACTGCAAGACCCCTGTTCGCAACTACCAACCGCTCTTCGGAGCGCTGCCATGTTCCATGGTGTTAGCCACAATGTGTCGCAGTCGCCTGCGATGGCCAGCTGAGCTCTGGAGTGAGGTGTCAAGAGAGGACATCTCCTGCATGGGAGGTGACCCTCCCTCCTACTTAGCCCCCACTGTCCCCACTGTGGGCAAGAGCCCCCCCCCCCCCAACAGTTGAAGAGACGGAGGCTGGGATTCCATACCGGGTCCCTGGCACAGGAGAGAGAGAGGTAAACCTGAGTTCGGGTCCACCTCTGAGGAAGACCAGGCGACACTGGTGCCGGGCTGCCATGCCGCGTCCCTCCCTCTACCTGCCAGGGGCTGCCTCCTCAGGAGGGGAGGCTTCCGAAACCCTGGGGAGGGGTGAGGCGGTTTTACTCCTGAGGTCTTCCTCCAAGACCTCCCGCCCCGTTTGACTTGCAGCTGCTTCCGGGCCTCACTCCCCGCAGGTTCTGCCTTTTTATCTCCTCCTAAAATGTGGCAGCCCTTATTGCCCCCATCTCAAATTTCACTCCATTTTTTTTATTACACAAAAGAGAAAAAAAGTCTGTCAGTAAAACTGCCTCCTCAAATTTATTTGCGGGGACTGAGGGCTTTATGACTAGGAAAATACACGGGCGCCCGCGCCTCTACACACATGCCCACACGCCCCAGACGAAGCGCCAGCGAATTCTCCGAGTCGTAAATCCCTGGTGCCGGTGGAGAGACAGGGGAGCTTCAAGGACGCGCTCAGTTTTCCTTTGGTTTTATTTACATCATGTTCCAGGGGCGGCCGTGTCTGGGACCTCCCTGCTTGCTTGAGGAGTGACTCCTCCAGGCTTCTGGGACACACCAGTGGGGTGAGCAGCACGCATCTGAGTTCCAGCCCCGAGACAGGATGGCCCCCACCCTCCCGCTTCCCCAGCACGGGCACTGCCCGATCGATCCTCCACAGGGAGAGCAGGAGTCGGACCCCCTCTGTGTGCCAGGGTACCGTGCCAGCTCCTGGCAGTGAGTGCCTCCAAGCAGAGGGTGGGGGCTCCCGGCGGGCCTGGTGGGTGCTGGGCTCAGTATGTGCAGAAAGGAAGGTGCTCTCGCTCTGGTCCGTCCACAATGGACTGGACAGACAGCAGAGAGATCATCCCACAGGTAGTCTGAAGACACGCAGCCACCGCCTGTCTGTCTTCCTTCTAAAGTGCGGTGGCTTGTATGCCAGCTCAGCGCGGCAAGCTTGGTCCTCTCAATATTTCAAATGCCAGTGGGCTCACCCAGGCTGGACGGGTGTCAGCAGAGCCTCCAGGCTGAGGGACTAGGAAGGAGGAGGCAGCCGTCTACTTTCCAGAGCTGCCAGTGAAAACCCTATGAGTCACAGAGGAAGTTTTCCCCCGTGGAAGATGGAGGAGCCCGGGGGGAGAAGGGGGCAGCAGACTCGGATGGTCTGGGGACTGCGGCCTGATAGCACACCCACACCAATACTTCCCTGGCCACCTCCTTCCTGGGACTGAGCCTCAGCTCCTGAGCCTTTGCTCCTCAACCTACCAGTACCTCTTTATGCAGAATAGAAAGGCCTGGGCTGAGAGGCCTGCGTTCTAGTTCTCTGATTGCCTCCACACAGTGCCCCTCCCTGGGTCTCAGTTTCCCCAAATGTTAGCTAGGCTGGGAACCCCTATGTTTTGATTCTAGGACCTCTGTTCTAGGAACCTTGGCTTTTTTTTTGGGGGGGGGCGCATCACTGTCCTCAGGTGGTGGGAGTAGGAGGCCCAGCCTTTGCTCCGTGGAGCTGGAATCGAATCTCCATCCCAGTGGGCCGCAGTCCCGCGCACAACCACTACGCCACTGGGGCTCAGCCCAGAACCTTGGCTTTTTATACTCCAGTCGTGCTCCGCAGTGCTCAGTCAGCGGCCTGCAGGCCCTGGGGCTGCCTGACTTCAAACCCCCAGGCCTACCCCACAGCAAATTGGCCTCAGCCGCCCTTTCATACGGACCTTTCATATGGACCCACCAAAGGCTGCCGAGCAGTCTGAGTCCAACCAGGAGCTCAGGAACCTGCCCGGGTCAGCCAGCCGGACCAGGGGCTTTCATTTGAAACACAAATAAGTCTCCACTCCAGCTGCCTCACCAGCAGCCCTGGGTATCCCCAACAGGAAGGGGGTGGGGAGAGAAAAGAGAGAGAGAGAAAAAAAAATCCCCACCCCCAGCCCCTTCTCTTTGTGTTCCACAAAACCAATTACAGGTTGGAAATAGCTGTAATAAACTTGATATCCCACTTACGGGCCAATCCCGCCGTGGCTGGAAGGTGTAATAGTGGCCCAGAGTGAAGCGGCTGGTGTGTTTTGCCGAGCTGTTTAAATTGCCTGCCTGCTTTCTCCGCTCCTCTCCAGCCGGGCAGGGACTCGCTCGCTGGGAAATGGAGCAGCTGAGGGGTCTGTGGCCAGGCAGCAATGGCAGTGTTTTCAAGGAGGGTCTTAATGAGCTGATGAGATGTGGGGAGTGGGTGGCGCCCCAGCTCTCCAGGCAGCTCGCCTGTCTCAGGGTGGACCGGTGGTGCTGCCAGGCAGGCCCCTCCCCCACTCCCCAGCTGTAAGATGGGTGATGGTGGACTGTTGCTGGGGGGAAAGGGAGGGGACAAGGGTTGGCTGGGGCACCCGGCTGAGCACCCCAAGAAACCCGGGGTCTACTGTGAGTGCCTGCCGTCGCTGCCGATGGAATCTGAGCTTCAGTTTCCTCACCTGGAAAGTAGGGGTGTGGGTCAAACCTCAGAGGTCATAGAAATACCTAATCAAAGCAAGGAACGGCTTGGCCAACCACAGGGTGTGTGGTTCAAGTCCATCATCTGCTCCCAGGGAGAAAGAGGAGGCTGTCTGTCTGTGAGGATGTACAGCCTCGGAAACTTCACAGGGGTGCTGTGAGCCGGGCCCCACTTGCTGGCAGGGGGTTTGGCTTGAGCAGCATAGAGAAAGCGTCCTTGGTGGGCCACATTGGTTGGTGCTAGGCTAGTACCTGATCGGGTGCAGTTTATACCCACCCAGAGGCATTGCGGATGACAGGGCAGGCCATCTGCTCCTGGGGCCCCATCACAGGAACCTTATGGAGGGAAGGGCTTCCGTGACACCCGCAGGGCCACCCCTGTTGGAATTGAACCAATGGCATCCACATTTCGCGTCTGTGATCTGAAGCAGACGCCCTCTACCCCAGTGGTGGCCCACACTCACCACACCCCACACTCGCTCCCCTCAGGCTCGGCCCCAGGCCAGTGAGGGCTCATAAGAGGTCAAGTCAAGCCCATGGGTACTCAGGAGGGCCTGTCTCTGAGCTGCAGCATGGAGCAGGAATGACGTCGTCTCCCCTTAGTGTTCCAAACATAGGAGCCTGGGGCCCACAGGAGCTGAGCTTCCTTGCGCTTGCTGCTGTGTCCCCAGCTCCGACCACAGAGCTGGGCGTATGGCCACTCCCATTCAGGGTTTTGTATCTAAATAAGGACAAGCAGGGGGTCACCTGCCCAGCTGGTAAGTGGTAGATCAGAGATAAACCTGGGCCTGATCCCAAAGCTGGAGAGGAAGGGGCCAAGGCAGCTGCAGCTGATGAAGTGTGGAGCTGGGGGAAGGCCGGGTGTGTATATTCATTCAAGGCAGGAGGACATGGGTCAGTGTGCTGGGCATGAGGCCACCTGCTCAGGGAGGAGGTGAGAACACAGAGGGTGGAGAGGAAGCAGGGGTCAGTAATGTGGCCACCTGATGGCCTGCTAATAAGAGGAGGGTTTCCAGTTGTCATGGCAACCCTGGACCACTCTCCTCCCAGGTCCTCCACCCCCACCCCCGGCACCTGTTCCCCACTCTGAACCTGCTTTCAAGCTCCTAGGTCTGGGAGTGGGGCCAGAGGAACCACCACATGGGGGGAGGGCATCTTTGTACCCAGTGAGGGAGAAGGAGGACTATTCCTAGGAAAGCCAAGCAGGAGAGGGGTCCCCTTGGGTGACTGGGTTTCCCTTTGCTTGGTCTCCCTGTGAGCCCCGATGCCTGGCAGGGCTGGGCACGGGGTAATTGGCTTCCCTGGGTGTGTGTGGGAGATTCGGTTTTGACAGAGACAGCTGGTGTCATAAATTGCCTTGTCTCATCTAGTTACCGGGCGGCGGCAGACAGGAGCTCAGGGACAGGCTGGGTTGGGCTGGGCTGGGGGCCCAGGAGAATGGCAGCCAAAGGAGCACACACGTGGGCAGGTGCTTATGTACATGTGGGCAGGTGGGGAGGTATAGGCAGCAGGTATGAGCCCAGGACTACGTGGGCCTAGCCAGCAGCTGGCTTATAGTGGAGAGCCTGTGTGGCCCCGAAACCTGTGTTTGAGAGGGCACACATGTCAGCAGAGGTGAGGGTGCACTTCTGTACACGGCTGGTGGAGTAATGAGGGAGATGTTATGGGGAAGGACATGAGGATGTAGGAGACTCAGGTGTGTGTAAGACAGTATGCATGGGCTTGCGGGGTTGTGGATTCATAGTGTGTACACGTGTGCGCATGGACACACCAATCCTGCCCCTACAGTTGTGGGTCCTGTTTACACTGCCCACACTCTGTACTCTAGCCCAAAGTGGAGTGTCAGGACGATGAGGTGTTTGTGGGTATGTTTCTAAAAGACCTGTGTATATGCCAGGCTGGAAGACCCCAGTCCCCCACCCTCTCCTACCCCAGACAGACCCTCCACAGTCAAATGCATCATCAATCACCTGACACAGCTGGCTGCTCCCAGCCCACCCCCATCTCCCCATCTCTCTCCTGTAAGGAATCAGGCGGGAAGTGAGGATTGGACAGACCTTTGTATGCATAGCTGCATCCATTGGGTGAGAGTGGGACAAGGTTTCCCTGGAAGCCCACCCTAGAGATACAAATGTGGGGAGTCTTGGGTGGGGTATGGATGGTGCCTTTCTAGCAAGCTCCTTCAAGTCACTTAGGCACAGGGGTCCAGGACCACAACCTTCACCAACAGTGGCCACACGAACACCATGCACACAAGTGCAAGACACACACACAGCTCACAGGCAGCGTATGCAGACAGATGTTTTAAGGTGCACATGCTTTGCATAAAAATATGGTACTGATTAGAGGGAGGGCTGCTCCGAATCCGCCCCCCCCCCCCATCCTGAGTCTCTTGAGTTGGCTGCCAAAGAAGGACCCTTAGTGTCCAAAGGATCCTGGAGTCCCAGTCACTCAATAGGGGAACCCTCCCTGTCCCGTCCAGACCTCTCACTCTACAGGAGGCAAAACTGAGGCACCCTGACAGGCAGTCATAGAGGAAGGAGGCATGGCGCTAGGACCTGGCTCCCCTCCACCCAAGGCTCAGCCTCTTCTATGATTGAGAGCTAGACCCCGAAAGTAAGCTTGCCATTGGGCTGCATTTGCCGGCCACTAGGATATTTGTGTCCGTCTTTCCCCTCCTTGGAAAATCATCTTTTCAAAAATCCCTAGCAGTAGGGCTGGGTTCCAGGGTCATAGGCTCACCACCCATATGTATCAGAAGGGGAGGGGCTGGAGTGGACAAAGAGAAGCTCATCGTCGTCTTATGAGACCATGAAGGCCACTCTTCGTTACCCTACCTCTGCCTTTGATGCAAGATCCCTGGTGGCAGCTTACAAGTCGGACAGCTCACCGCAAGGTGAGCAGTTCAAAACCCCCAGCCACTCTCTGCAGGAGAAAGATGAGGCTCTCTACTCCTGTAAAGAGTAACCATCTCTAAAACCCACAGGGGTCCTAGAGGGTCTGTGAGTCAGAATCAGCCAGATGGCCGTGAGGGTGTTGCTGTTTGGATTGACTTTGATGTGTGGATCCAATGACCTCAGCTTCTCATTCAAGCCCCGTCCCCCTCTCTCCTTGCCTCCGGAGGGCCAGCCCAGGGACACAGGGTGGGTCCAGCATGATCCTGCTCATCCGGATCTTCACAGCACAGGCAGGTGTCACATGTTCATCCAATAACAGCTGGGAGCAAGCAGGGGGCTCTGACAGGGGTGGGGGTGGGCTCAGGGCAGGTCTTCACTCAGAGTCTGCAGGGTCAACGAGGTGGAAAAGGGAGGCGGGGGCACCCCAGGCCCAGAGGATGGCCACACAGAGGCAGGCAAGAGGGTGAGACCAAGGCCAAGTAAGCAATTCAGGCTGGGCTCTGAGGGGCACAGTTGGAGGGCAGGGGCCCAGGGGCCTGCCATGGTGGCCAGAGCCTATGCTTGACATCTACGGGCTGTAGGTTTGGGAAGCGACTAAACTCTGGGTTCAAATCCAGCCTCTACCAATTACTTAACAGATAGTCTCAGCCTGGGGAGACCATCTGGTTGGAGATGTGCAGCCTCTGGACAGTGGGAGGACGGCAGGACCTCACAGGTGACTGGACGATGAAATCACCGTGATTTTTCACAAACAGCGCCCAGATAAACAACCACACACATGCGTGCACACACAGGCAATTAATGCAGGAGGGGGTGCATGGTTTGCAGAGAACTGTAAGGTGCATGTTCTTTGCATAAAAACATGGTAATGATAGCATATGAAGTGCCTGGCAGGATGCCAATTCTCTGTAACACTGTCCTTGTATGCCCTGAGTATTACATGTCATGGACTTAGAGCAGCAGTTCTCAAGCTATGGGTCACGACCCCTTTGGAGGTCGAAGCACCCTTTCACAGGGGTTGCCTGATTCATAACAGAAGCAAAATTACAGCTATGAAGTAGCGATGAAAATAATTGTCTGGTCTGGAGGGGGGAAGGTCACCACCGCATGAGGCACTGTATTAAAGTGTTGCGGCATTAGGAAGATTGAGAACCACTGGCTTAAAGGATCCTGTGGCTGTGAACCCACAGAGGGCAGGCAGGAGAGAGACCTGGCAGTCTGTTTCCACGCCCCAAAAAAGTCACTACTACTCAGAATCAACTCATCAACAATAGCAAGTGGGCCCTGACGCAGGGTGACTCCGTGTGTCAGAGTAGACTGATGTCCCATAGGGTTTCCACGGATGGTTTTATGGAGTGGATAGCCAGACCTTTCTGCTGAGGGGCTCCTGGGTGGACTGGAACAGCCAACCTTCTGGTCACTAACGTTTGTATCACCCCGAGGTTTCGATCTCACATGCCAGATGAAGGGACTTTGAAGGCTCCAAGCAGAGGAGCAACAGCCCCCGCCTTTCCCAGAAAGATTGCAGGGGATTGAAGGGGGAAAGGCCTGGCTGGATATGAGACAGAGAGGAGGAGATTCCCATTGCAGCCTTTGTTCCTGGTTGTCCGGTGAATGGGGCCCCTGGGAGCGGGTCTGGAAGATGTGTGTCTGGGACACACAGTTGAGTCCTGCCTGATCTCAGTATCCACTTAACTTCTGTTCTGACCCCCTGCCTGTGTCTGCACCTGCCATGTCCTGCAGCGGCCACACCAGCACTTAAGTCCAAGGGCTGGCCCCTGGGGTGCCCATCATCACGCACACCTGTGAGGACAGGTTGTGTCCGGCAAGCTCATCATGGGAGCAGATGTCCAGCTTGTCCAGCCTGGCTGACCGATGTAGTCAGGAGGGGCTGCCAGTCTGCAGGGAGGACCCTTCCTGTGCCCATCTGCTGGGCATACGACACTTGGCAGGCAGAATGGATGAGCGGGCTGCGTCAGCGCCATCAGCGGCCGGCAAACCCGTGGACAAGGCCTGCCTGTGGCCTGCACCAGCCTGCTCACCTGCTGGACAGGGGGTGGCAGGCACCAGCCACCCGTGCTCGGCTGGCAGATCCTGCCCACTGTAATTCGCACAGGACATTGCTGGCAGCCTCGCCCGGTGGTCTGTCCATCTGACGTCTGCTCCTGGGCATGAGCACGTGACAGTAAGCCCCGGCAGAGGCACTGGAGCGGCAAGATCAAGCTGGGAGCCAGCAGGTCTGGGCCGCATCGATGTTCAGCCAGTGATCGGCAGTGCATGCTGGGAAATTTGACATCTCACCCCAGGCCTCAGGGTCCTCATCTGTGAAATGGGGTGGGGGTGGCTGAGCCTGAGTCCCCTTCCCGCTGTTCCCAGGAGTGGGGGAGTCACAGACGAACTCAGAGAGCAGAACACCATGAGCAGCACAAAAGAATGGAGACTGATCTCGCTTACAGACCTACGGAGGCCAGGTGAGTATGCATGAGGGACTGCCAGGGGAGGAGGAAGTAGAGGGGGACTCCTAGCTTAGGGGCCACTGAACCTCTATCCTCCCGAGTCTCCAGTCCACTCTGACTGACAGCAAGAAAGCAGAACTGCCTCTGTGGGTTTCTGTGCCTATAAATATTTATGGGAACAGACAACTTCATCTTTCACTTCATCTGAGTGACTAGTGGACTCGAATTGCTGACCTTGCAGTTAGCAGTCCAACGAGTAGCCCACCACACCTTGAGCCTCTATTAGGGGAGTGGGAAAATGCCTCATGAGCATCATTAACGCCACACATAGGCACCTGTGAAGAAGGCCGGAATGGCCACGCTTAGCTTCAACTTCCTCCAGCGAGAGACAGAAACGGAAGAGATGTCTGGGAGCTCGCTCCTCCTCAACAAAGAGTTATGGTGTCCACTGTGTGCCCCAGTCTGTTATTTTCAGTGTCAAAACAAGACGGAGTTCCTTCCTCATGGGGGACCCCCACAATCGTCGGCAGAGGCAGATAATAAATCAATTTAAGGAAGATGGAAGAAGGCTATCAAAGAGAGAGAAGTGTCACATAGACAATTAACATAGAGTGACGGATGGAGGAGACGGGCGCTGGGGCAGGTCGGTGGCCAGGAAAGGCCACCTTTAAGCTGTCACCTGGCTGAGGAGGAGGGGCCCCGTGTGCTGAGAAAGAACCTGTTGCTTTTCGGTGAGAGTCGATCGCTCAAGGCAAGTGTTTCCCATCAAATCCAGCCCCGGCCCTCTGCTGTCACCTTCTCACCCCTTCATGGATGGGGACACTGAGTCTCCGGGAAGTGAAGGACTTCATCAAGTGCCCACAGACCTGGTTTGGACAGCCAACCTCTTTCTCTACTGTCCTTTCCTTTCATAAGAGACATTTTCTTCCCTGAACACCAATCTTCATCTAGCCGTGGGGCTGGGTGAGTGGACAAGTCACCCACCCTCTCTGAGCCTGCTCCTGCAGCCCAACCTATCTTCCTTCCACAGTGGACTAGGAACATCTTCAAGTACGCAGAACAGCTTACAGACTTGTATCACAAGCACCCAATGAGCGATCACAATTAATACGTGATCACACTTATCACATTTGGTTTATCATCTCCCTCTCTTGTCTCTCCTTCTACCCAGCCACCCGATGTATTTGATGCATTGCAAGGAAGCAGCAGACATCAGTACACTTTGCCCTGAGCCCTTAGCAGACAAGTTGCTAATTAGAGGAGAGGGGGCAATGTTTGCTTGCAATTCTCTTGGATCCTTTTGTGATAAAATATGTACACACCAACAAATAATGATCTCTAAAAAAAAAGAAAAGATTATCTGAAATCTAACTGCCCCCCCACTTCACAATCAAAAAGCTGAAAACACAGCCCATCATTCAGTTTTGACCTATTAAAGACGTCAATTGCTGTGCTTTAAAAAAAAAACAAAAAAAAACAAGATACCGAAAATGCTACAACAACAAAACACTCCCAATAAATGGTGCATCGTTAGCAATAATTTCACATCGAGATGGACGAATTAAGTAGGACATAAGAAACATAGCGGTGAATGACTTATTAAGTCATGTTCCTCCTGCTGAAATCTGTATCTAATAAAAGTACAGATTTTAAAGCTCTTATTAGAATTTTCTATCATAACTTGCTTTGCTTCTATCAGATATAAAAAGATAATGTTAACATGCATTTGGAGTGTGACCAGGACTTAAATACCATGAATAACCACTGTCCTTTCACAGAGCTAACACAATGGAAAGCGCCCTCTCTGCTATCTCACCCAGTGCAGATAAGAAACCGGGGCCCAAACCAAAAGAACCACTCCATGAGCTTTGACAGGTGTGCGTACCTGAGAGCCAGCTCCTCTCATAATGCAGGGCGTGACCTTCCCTCCAGAAGGGTTCCTCTTCTACTTTCCAATCCATCAGCCCTTGTCCTCAAAGGCAACCATTCCTCTGCCTTCCCCCATCTTTGTTTCTCTTCTGTTCTAGAACTTGTCGTCTGATACCTTGTGCCTTTTTGAAGACTATTTCACTCTCTCTTTCACACACACATACACACACACAATGATCTTTATGAGATCCAGCCAGGGCTTATTCCTCTGTGTTACTGTGTTTGTGCACTGCCCCGTCCTACGTCAGCCTCACAATTGTTCCTCTATGTCCCAGCCCATTGTTTCAGCCACTGTGTCAATTAAAGTGATCAGATGTCCTGCTTTCAAACAATTTTTCCCACGTCCCATGGCATTTTTAAAAAGTCCCGATATTTGGAAAGAATGCACGACAGGCTAGGGAATGGTGGGAGAACAGGAAGGAAGCATACTCCGGGAAGGGAATATACCCCCTCTACCTCCCCTCTTCCTCACTCCTCTCCTCCCTCTTTACCAATGTTAAAATCTGGTCACTTTAGTGTCGCTCCATCTCGTCAAGGGTCTTCCTCTTTTTCACTGCCCCCTACTTGACCAAGCAGGATATCCTTTTCCAGGGACTGGTCTCTCCTGACAACTTGTAGGTGAGTACAAGTATGTGAGACAGAGTTTCACCATCCTGGTTTCTAAGGAGCATTCTGGTTGCACTTCTCCTAAGACAGATCCATTTGTGTTTGGGCCATCCAAGCCAATATTCTTCATCGGCATCCTTATTCAAATACATCCATTCTTCTTTGGTCTCCATTATCCCATACCCAACTTTCACATGCATATGAGGCAAATAAGAACACCATGTCTTGGGTCGGACACTCCTCAGGGCTCAAAGTGACATCCTTACACTTCAGTCAACACTTTAAGGACTCTGGTGCAGCAGATTTTCCTTCATGAGCACTGCCTGTGGATCCAAGTGAGATGGAATTCTTGACAACTTCCATGTTTTCTCCACGTATCCTGGTGTTACCTGTTGGCCCCGTGGTGAGGATTTTGGTCTTGTTGACGTTGAGTTGTAACCCATACTGCAGGCTGCACTCCTGGGTCTTGATCAGCAAGGGCTTCAAGTCCTCACTTTCAGCCAGCAAGACTGTGCCATCTGCATACGGCAGGTTGTTCATAAGCCTTCCTGCATTCCTGACGCCACATTCTTCAGAGAATCTCGATTCTTTGATACCTGCTCGGCACAAAGGTTAATTAAGTACAGTGAGAGGATCCAGCCCTGAGGCACACCCTTCCTGATTTCAAACCAGGTTGGCTTGTTTGTCCCTTGACCCCTGTACCGACACCGCATGAGCACAGTGACATGTTCTGGAAATTCCATCCTTCCAATGATATCCGTAGTTGACTGGTCTGCACAGTCCAGTGATATTCCATTCAGAGTCCTGGTGAAATTGCTCAGTTGGGGAGCTGCTCCTCCTGGGAAATGTGCGTAGTAGCTCAGAGTCCCCAAGGCCCCACCTAGAAAACAAACCCCACCTTCTCCCTGTGGCTCTGCTCTCTGGGGGGGTCTTTTAAGTAAGGGGGAGGAAAGTGCTTCCAACTTTATTCCTCTGTGACAGGGAGTGAGGGGGCAGGGCAGTGTGTGTGCAGCCTGTGGGTCACCCCAGCACGGTGCCTCTGCTGTCACTCTCTTGAAACGTGTCATCTTTCTGACCTAGAGGTTTCATATCTGGGCCTTGACCCCACCAATGATGTAACATGTCCAGACTTCAACCAACTCCTGGCCAAGGAGAGTCGGCAAGCGTTCCTGGAAGGGCCAGGAGTGAGGACTCTTGGTTTTGCAGCCCATTACAGCCTCTGCTGAAACTGACCACCTGGCAGATACAATGTGCAGGCCAATAGTACATATATAACCCAACTGGGAGCCAATAAAAACTTTATTTACAAAACCAGAAGGCGAGTTAGGTCTGGCCTGTGGTCCACAGTTGCCCAGCCCCTGGGGCTAGATTATCAGGTCCCTGTGGGAGGCAAAGTGTTCACCCCCAGCTAATAATCAAAAGTTTGGTGGTTTGGACCTATCGGGTGGTGCCATCGGAAGAATGGGCTGACGATCTACTCCCAAAAGATCAAGCCTTGAAAAAGTAGAGTCTATTCCAGCATTTCTCAACCTGCGTGTCCTGCCCCCTCTGGGGGTCAAACAACCCTTTCACCAGGGTCGCCTAAGACCATCATAAAACACCTATTTCCAATGGTCTTAGGAAGCGAGACACAGCGCCTCTTTCTGTCTCCAGGCGCGTCTGCCCACATGCAGAGACGCCCACATAGGAGCACCCGGTGTGAAGACCATGTTACACCATGCTTCAAGACAAAATTTCATTTATTTGCCATTAGAAATAAATATCTCACAATAGAGAATGACATTGTTTGGGGGATGAATCACTTTGCCTTAATGATGCTCACTTTGTAACAATGAAAATACATCCCGCAGAGCAGATATTCACATGACGATTCACAACGGTAGCAAAATGACAATGATGAAGTAGCAATGAAGATAATTGTGTGGCTGGGGCGGGGGGTGCCACCACATGAGGAGCTGTAGAGCAGGGGCTGGTCTACTCGGACAGGCGTGGGGTGGCAGGAGGTGCAACCCACTGGCGGCCAACGGGCTGATCCAGGATACATGAGAAGCCCCCACGCCCATCCTTGTTGGGTTGACTCCGGCCCATTCTTTGGGACTGAACCACAGCCTGTCTTCTCGCTTCAGTGAGAACTCAGCTGCATCTTTCAGCCTCCCCCTCCCCCAACAGCACCTCTACAGACATAGCCAGTGATAGTTATTGAGCCTGAGCTAAGTGCCAAAGGCCCAAGGGGAAGCAAGAAGTCACGGTTTCCAAACAATGGTCGGGCTTAACTGGCACGGAAAGCCTGCCTTAAGCTTTGTGCTCTTCTGAGCACTATCTATGAGATCCAATGGACACCTTGCCTCCAGGAGAGAGCCCACAGTCAGCAGGGTAGGGGGAGCTTAGGTGAATGGCGGGGAACAATCCCGATCGGAAGAGGAGGGAGAGGGGGGCAGCTCAGCATGGAGGATGGAATCAAGGCCACAGGCTGCGCTCCTGCAAACTGCTGATCAGGCGTCTGTTGAATAGATGGCTATTCGGCTCCCTGTGCATTGTCACAAACAAGAGAGCAAAACACAATAGTGGAGACAAGAGAGAAGTCGTGCTTCCGGCCTTGATGGAGCGTGCGGCTGAGACCGTGATGGGGCCAGACCTGATGGGAAGGTGGGCAGAGACTGGAGCATGTCCATTATCATTCTCTGTCCCCCAAGTTCCCCCAAACCGGACACCACCACCCTGGCAACCGCCCTGTGGAGGCAGAAGAGGACTGTCCGCGTGGGTTTCCAAGACAGTCTGTCTTTCCAGGAGCAGAAAACTTCATCTTTCTCCCATCAAGTGGCTGGTGGTTTCAAACTGCCGACCTTGTGGTTAGTAGGCCAACGCATGACCCACTACACTACCAGGGCTCCCGCACACACTACCAGCCCAAGCACGATAAATGCAGCCTGGGGGAGGGGCGCAGGTGTTTAATGCACGTGGCTGCTGCGTGAAAGGTTGGTGAATTGTGTCTACTTGGGAGAAAGGCCTAGAGACCAACCTCTGAGAAACCAGCCACAGGAAACCCTGTGGAGGGCAGCTCCACTCCAACATGCACAGGTTCTCCATGGTCAGAATCCACGGACAGCAGCAGTAAGGTGGACAGGGAGACAGAGAACAAAAGGAATGAACAATACCAGCAGCATAGCCTGATGACTAAAATGGTTACATTTGGGTGCTACCATTCAACCCCCACTCTCCTTTGAGGAGAGGATACTGGAGAGGCAGGGCAGCAGGAGCCCAGCACATGAGTGACAGACTGGGCTTCAAACTCACAAGCAAATCTCTCGTTCAAATTTCTCGGAGTTAGAAACCAGCCCTGACTTCCTTGGGGGGTACTGGAGGGGTGACAGGGCAGACAACAGCCTGGGAGATGCTTCTGGCTCTCCTCGCCAGCAAGAGGTTCTGCTGATGTCCTTGGGGGGAGGGGACAGTGGACAGTCTGCTGATGCTTGCTATCACGAGGAAACAAATCAAAACCTCCCAGTATGTTTTGAAAAAAAAAAAAGGAAAACAGTTTCTACAGGGCTTAGAGTCACCACGCGGCATCCAGATGAACAAACTAACATACGCCCCATTTGCTTTACTCTCTAGGTCTGGCTGTGCTTGGCTTCTTGTCCTTGGAGAGCAGAGACATCTCTGGCAGAGTGACTCCTCCAGAGGAAAAGAACGCGGGGCGTGGATGTGCCACCTTCCTAGGTTCAACTCCCAGGGAGCTGGAAAGCCTTCATCTAGCACCTCTGACGCTCAGCCTCCTCATCCGTGAAGTGGGGTACTGCTGCCTCCATCACAGGGACGTCTGAGAAGGCAGACAAGATGTCCTCCCACACTTACTGGACACCCAATCCAGTCAAGCGTCTTTATGGAGTCGCTGCTCCCCCAGAGGCTGGAAATACCTAGATCCAGATGATTCTGAGTGGTGGTGGTGGTGGTGGTGGTGGTTAGACCAGCAGGAGGAGGTCTCCCCCCAGCAATGAGAAGGAGTACTTTGTCAGGGTGGGGAGGAAGGGAAGGCCATGCAGAAGGGAGAGCAACCACCAACGCCCTGGGCCTGTTATCTTCCAGGAGGGAAAAGTCAATGGCCTGGGAGAAGCAAAGTGAGCAGAGAGAGGAAGTGCTTACAGTTCAGATAGCTGTCTGGGTGGTTGGTGTGTGTGTGTGTGTGTGTGTGTGTGTGTGTGTGTGTGTGTGTTATGACAAAAGGTCTTAAAGACTCCAGTGAAGAGGTTAGATTTGTTCTCACTGCAAGGGGAAGACGTTGGAAGGTCTGAAGCAGAGGGGCAGGCTGACGTGAATTTCTCTGTGTTCCAAATATGTCTCTGGTTGCTGGTGGAGAATGGACTTAGTGAGGCAGGCTGAGGGTAGTCAGAAAGCTGGCCAGGGTCTGTCCAGCCGAGAGGTGTCAGGAGGCTCCCACTGGTTGGTGGAGTGGGTAACAGGAGAGCTTGTGGGATTCCTTTCATGCCTTCATTCTCGGCCTCGCACCTGAGGCGTTTCCATGCATGTCGAGAGGCCAGATGAAGAAGGTCCTGGAAGTCTTCAGACATTGACGTGACTTTGATCATAATGTCCAACGTGGCCCTTCCTGCCAGCGGCCCACCTGTCAGAGGCTCTAGAAGCTCTCCGAAGGGTGGCAAGGACAAGCTGAAGCCACCACGAGATCCGACAAAGGGGCTGTTGTGAAATGTCCTGGGGAGAAACCAGCCCCTCCTCTGAGTCATTGATTCTGAAGGGGGCAAACTCGGCAGGGGCCCGACCTGGATGGGGGTGGGGTGGGGTGGGGTGTGGGGCACAGCCGGAGCAGCACTGCAGACAGGGACCCAGTCCACGTGCTGTGCTAAGGGCCCCATGGGCAGTCGCTCATGCATCGCATCCTTCCAGCAGTTTTACGAAGTGAGGGGATTTTTCTGACCACCATGTGGTTGCCTAAACCAAGCCCAGCGCGTGGAGACCCGTGCACCACAGGCCAGGACCACAGTCCTGGTCCGGCACCGTCCCCAGGACTAGGTGTGGGTCAGAATCTGTTGCGTCCTGACTCTGACAGTGCTCACTGGATGATCTTTGGTAGGGAGGCTTTTCTTCAAGCCAATCTCCGTCTGGAAGCTCTGCTGAAACCTGTCCAGTCTTGCAATGACACACACGCCTCCATGCATTGCAATGACATGCATGCCACCGCGCATGGTAGCAACACGCATGCCTCTGCGGGGTGGGGGGGGGGGGCGGGGTGGCTGTGCACACCAGTCATTGGCTGGGAATCAAACCCCAGCCTCTGGCACAGTAGGTAAAAAAGCTACCAATACACCCGCCCCCCCCCCCCCCCCCCCCCCCCCCCCCCCCCCCCCCCCCCCCCCCCCCCCCCCCCCCCCCCCCCCCCCCGGCCACGTTGCCTCCACACCATACAGGTGAGCACATTGAGGCCTCTGAGGTGAAGAGGTTAGACCCACAGTCCAGGTAGGCAGGAAGTGGCAGAGCTGGACATGAAGCTGGACATGCTGCGATCACCCACCCTCTTTAAAGGGGGTCCATTAGCCATGTCCTCTCAGAGCCTCACGCCTCCCACCTGCCAAGACTTTCTCCATTACAGCTGTTAATATAGCAGCTGCTCACCGAGGGAGAACTGCCAAGGGCCCCCCCTGACCTGAGCTTCCTGTCCATGAGTGCCTGGACCCTGAACGTCACAGCCTCCAGAGAGAGCTGGCTTGCCTCATTGAGCTCTGGGAGGTGAGGGCATCAGTGCCCCAGAGGCTGAACCTGGTCCCCTCCCAAGTGCCGCTCCTCCTTGGGTTGGGCCAGGCTGGGTTGACTAGAGAAACAAATCCAGGGACACTTGTCCGTGTGTAAAAGAGGACTTTCTATCAAAGACGAATTGTATATCAAGAAGATATCCCAACCCAGTCCAGATCAAGTCCATAAGATATTAGCCCCTAAGTCCGATACTAGTCCATAAATCCCTCTCCAGACTCACGCAGCCACACACAATGATGCTGACTGCAGGACCATCAAAGGCCAGTGGGTGCAAAGTCCTGCAGCATTATTGACAGTGGATGATCCTCCAGGGCTCTGGCTGCCACCAGATTGGATGGAAGTGGCTTATCAAAAGGAAGGGGAAGCAGAGAGAGAGAGAGAGAGTGGAAGTTCCCAGAATTCCCATGAGAAGGCCATGCCCATAGGAGGCATCATGAGACTGTGCCCTGATTGAAAGGCTAGATTCCACCCCTTCATTCTTACTAGCCTCAAGTTGACACGAGATGATGTAAGTACCACAAGGGGTTTACCTTTCGTGCCTCCCTGACATGATGGGGCGGGGGTTGGGAGTGGAATCACTCAGAGGGCCTTTCAGAGGCAGGAAGGCCCTCAGGCGGAGGAGGAGAGTGGGTGTCAGCATGTTTAGATTGGCTTGGGGAGGAGGGGGTTCTAGGAGCATTGGCTGAGTCATGGTTACCTATTGGGCTGTTAGCCATCGGGTCGGCAGTTCAAAACTACTAGAAATCTGGGGCTTTCTACTCCCATAAAGAGTTCCAGTTTCAGAAGTCCCCAGGGGCAGCGTGACCCTGTCCTGCAGGGTCATTCTGAGTCAGAATCGACTTGATGGCAGTGAGTTGTGAGTGGCTTCGTGACAGAGGACTACACACGCCTTTGTCTGACTCGCTAGGAAGCAAGCAGAAATTGTTCTCTCGCCCTTCTGCAGGCAGGAAGCCTCCCCCCTGCAGGGGGGAGGGCAGGGCCGTCACTCCCTCCAGGCTGGTTCTGGTGCTGCCTGACAGTCTCGCCCCACCTCTGCCTGCACCTCAGTCTCCACCCTTGGTGTCCTGCCACTCCCCCACCCCGTGTTCCGTTCATAAGGACACCTGCCACAATCTTTGGACCCCACCCTAAGACAGGCCATCAGGTGAAGGAGGAGACTGGGCGTGGGCCTGGTTTCACAACTGATTAAGGACCCTCATTAATGAATTACAACAAATTAATGACTTCTGCCAAGACCTCACTTCCAAACGAAGTCACACCTCCCAGTTGTGGGTGGGCATGGATTTTTGAGGGGAGGGCAGAGGGACAGTAGTCAGCCTTACACGGGGGACCTTCCATTTTAATCCCAGGCAAGCTGGAATGAGCTGTTCTTTCAACTGGAAGCCACAGGATGGAGGACTTCTAATGACCAAGCAGGAGAGTTCTGGTCAAAGATGCTGGGCCAGCCCCAGAGCAGATAAAGAGCACCCAGACTGATTCCATCAGTGAGAACAGCACTCTCTGCAGGAGGTATGCAGAGAACTGTCTGTAATAGGTAATGAGCTGCCCAGAACCACAAGCATGTAAGCAATAATTAGTCGAGGCTGGCTAGAAAGCTCAGGAAGTCCATGCTCTGCTCCCGAACCCTGTGATTCACAGCAGAGGAGAGGGTCTCTGCACCCCACTGGGTCATTGGGACCCCTTTTCACTACCCTCTAGAACTGCTGTCAGAAGTTGACTCTGCCTTGATTTTCTCTATGCCTCGTCGGCCTGCTAAGTGAGGCCTGAAAATTACTTGCACGGTCAGGTAAATATTACAGCAGTCAAAGGTGCGGCCTGCGTGGGGAGAATGATGTGTAATTTGCAGAAATGCTACCAGTGCATCAAATCGTACAGGCGGCTTGCTCATCGGGAGCAGACTGATTGACGGTTTCTCGGGGGCCCGTTAGGCCTCCTTTCTTTTGAAATGTCCTATCGACACGGGTCAGAGGGAGCCCGAGTGGTGGGCTCTGTCCGTCAGCAGGCAGGGCGCCCGTTATCACAGAGCCCAGACTGCTTCCAGGAGGTCGGCAGTGGAACCTTGGAGGATGCTCCCAGGGGAGGCTGCTTTCGATGATGAAAGCAGAGGCTGCTCTTGCCCAGCGCCAGGACCAAAGCAGACTCTGGGTGAAGACACTACACTTGTGCTCACAGCAGCTCCTAGGCACGCCTGGCCAACTTCCCACTTTACAGACTAAGGCTGGAGAAGCACAGTGACTTGTCCAAGGACTCTCAGAGGTCATTGTTACCTTGTGCACACAGCTGAAACACTGTCTGGCTCTGCACTCTTCCCATGGTAGGTTCTAGATGAGACGACTGCGATCCCTGGGGTTTTCACTGGCAGAGTTTTGGAAGCAGATCTCCAGGCCTTTCTTCCCCACTCGTGTTAATGAGGGGCTTCTTGGAAGCCTGTTCAGCATCATAGCGACATGCAGGCCCCTGCTGCTGGATGGGCAGTGTTTGACATCACCTTGCTTCCCTCCAGCACATCCTGGCACCCAGCTTCAGGGCTCCCATCTATCCCTGGGTCACAGCTCCTGGTGCTTATGTGACCGTGCTCCAGTGGCTCTCCACAAGTGGTCAGGACTCTGGGAGATGGTGACCCAGATGCCTGCAGCTCTCAGAGTTGGCCATGCGTGGCACAGAGTGCCGAATTCTCCAACAATCACTGCCATGGAGTTCATGCAGACTCATAGGGACCCAATAGGGCAGGGTTCAGCTGCCCCGTGAGTTTCTGAGGCTGCAGCTCTTTATGGGAGTAGAGAATCCTATCTTTTATCCCTCGGAGTGACTGGTGGTTTCAAACTGGCAACCTTGCACTTAACAGCCCTACGTGTGACCGCCACACCAGCAGAGAATAGGTCTTCCAGCATTCCCTTTAGAGTGAATGGATGGAGAAAGGAACAAAGGAGGGGTTCCAGCACAGGAAAGCCCACCAAACAACACCCAAACGCACTGCCATCGAGTCAGTGCCCCTTCAGCGTGGTGGGGCAGAGTTCCCAAGACTCTATAGGGAATCGGAAGCCTCATCTTTCTCCTGAAGAGTGGCAGGTGGTTTTGAACTTCTGACCTTGTGATGACGACACCACCAGGGCTCCTAGAAAATCCAGGGGGTGGATGGGGGTGAAACAACATTTGCCTTTGGTGACCAAGCTGAGCAGGGCTCGCAGAAGAGGGATCTGAGTATAGGGTAATCATGGGCATTGACAGAATGGACCTGTCAACCCGCGTGTACCCCAGCACCCTGGATGGCACACTTCATCTCGTACCACTGGGAACAGACCCTCGCTGCCCTCGAAGCCTCCTCCATAGCCTTTCAAGTTGCTGTTGTTGAGTTGCGGGTCCCAGAGAGAGTTCTTTACAAAAAACACCTTGCCCCAGGCAGACACAAAGAGGGAGTCTTCTTCGGATGCTTGAAGGACAAACAAGGGTCGGAGCGACCTCTGCTCACAGCACAGTTTTTGGCTGCAGGGGAGAGCTGCGCTCAAGCTCCAGGACGGTGGGTTCCAGCAGCAGCCCACCAGCCAGGTGATTCGACTTCCTGGAGCTACCTCGTCCTTTTCTATACATGTAGAGAAGAGACCCTGACCTCCAGGACTGTAGTCATCTGTAACCTGCCCCAGTCACCTCTCCGTTCACGCCCTCTGACCCAGCCGTCACCAGCCTGCAAGGTGGGGGTGAACAACATGCCAGGGGGATGTTGTTGGTATCAGCAGTGTGGGAGGGCCTGGCACACAACACATGCGCAATTAAACCAAATCTCCAGTGTGGACTGGGACTCATGGCGGCTCCATGCATGGAGCACTCTGTCCCCGCAGGGTGTTCGGTGACTTTCACAAGGAAGCTGCCAGGCACTGCTTTGGAGGGGACTCTGGGTAGACTGGAACCCCCAGACCTTCATCTGGCATTCAAGTGCGGCATCATCTGCACCCCCAGGGACTCCCAGAAAATACTTGCTCTGGGAAAAGCTGTGGTGAGGAGGGTGCGGGTGCAGGAAAGATAGGATGTGTGGGTGCAAGAGTGAGCAGCCCGTCTTGGGACCTCACTCCTCCACTGTGGGGCCCCTCTTGCACCCAGCTGTGGAGAAAAAGAAGCCAGGTCTGCCAGATGCCAAGTGTTGGCAGAGACCTGGGGGCTGTGCCTGCCTCCTCTGACCACCCCCACTCCAATGCTCCGCCCATTCTTCCCAGCAAACCCCGGGCCTGGGAGGACATCATTAGGAGTGTCTCAACCTTGTTTATTTTCTTCTGTAAATTGAGGTCGTCCAAGGAGCTGCTTCCCTGAGCTTTGGGGGGTTTGGAGAAGAGGGGGATGGGGGTTTCTTAATTTGAGTTCCCCGCAGGGCTGGTAATTCATCCACCAGGAAGCTTCCAGCACAGAGAGGTGGGGAAGGATTCTGCAGTGTCTGAATTGTGGGTCCACACAAGCTCTGACTGAGCCTGGACCAGCGGTGGCATGAGAGAGGGGTGGGGTGGGGCAGTCGTAGTGCAGGCACCTTTCCACAGCTGGGTGGTGGGAATTCCCTGGGCCAGGACCATACTGGTAAGATGCCAGAAAGTCCCTTGGTTCCTATATGGTGACACTGAGCCCAGAGAGGGGAAGGAACTTGCCTGAAGTCACACGGCAGGTTAGAATGACCACTCAGGAGCTGTCCTCACCTTCTCAGAAGCCTTTCCTCTTCCTTCTGAGAGAGAGAAGGTCTAGAAATCCCTCGTGACACCTCGCTTCCAGGGTGAGGGGGAAGCCTAAGGGCTCACACAGGAGGACAGCACCCCATTCCCACCCCGAGGTGCTGCTATGAGCAGACATGGACTTCCGGCTCTCAGGGAATAATTGCTCTGGGGCTGAAGACCCAGCTCCCAGCCTACCATCCACTGCAGTGATTTGTATGCAGTTGGGACCCTGCAAATGAGGCCACCAATCCTTCAAATATCCACAGAGTCACTGATGGAAGATTCAGCGGAGTTTCTAGACTAACAGAGACTAGGAAGAAAGGCCTGGTGATCTGTTTCTGAAGGTCAGCCCATGCAAGCCCTCTGGATCACAAAGGCTTAATGCAGTGCTGGGAGACAAGTGTCCCACCCCCACCCCGCCAGATTGAAAGGTGCTCAGTCTCACACAGGAGCCTCAACAAGGGACTGGAGCATCCTGGGTGCAAGCAGGGCTGACACCGAGGCAACTAACAACGTATGGGAGACAGAGCCTGGGCTTTGGACAATGAGACCCTCCTGGGCTCAGCGGGGCCCTATGGTCCAGGCCGGCTCTGATCAGTGGTCATCCACAACAAACTCTTTCTCATCAGCCTCCCAGCCATTCAGGCTGCGGACACTCTTCCCCCAAGGTCCCCTTGGGCACTGGACACCCTAATCCTGAGATGTCGGACCATGCCGTCCAGCCACTGAGATGGGACTGACACCCCAGTGCCCAGACAAATGCCCGCCTCATACTTCCCTCCTTTTCCAAAGATGCCGAGCCCACCCACGACCGTGGCCACCCCAGGTGAGCCGGCCACCCCTCCGCAGGCAGGGCTGCTCCCTAGATAGGCCTTTGCAGGCTCCCACGTGTCTCTTCATGGCTCATTTGCTGCTGGCCTGAGAGGTTTGGCTGAGAGACCAGGGACATCAAGCACAATCGACCAGCTCAGAAGGGAGACGGCGCTGAATGGATACAGGCATTGGATTTACGATACAACAAGCGCTGGAGCCCCTGCCAAAAGCAAGGCAAGCCTGCGTGGGATGAAGCGTGTTGACTCCACATACGAACAGGGCCTGAGGATGGGCCACTGTCTATCCCTGCTTCTAAGGTGCACGCCACTTGGGTAAACCTCAGCCTTCTGGTCCTCTTACCCCATAAGCTCAGGGAGGCCCCTGCTTGGTTCTGCTGCCCCAGCTGTGCTGGCGACCCTTCCTCCGGGGCTGGTGAGGCACACTGGCCATGCCACGGACTGTCCAGAGGACCCACAGCCGGGAGGTGCTTTGGCACCGAGGATGGAAGGGCTCTGTCCTGCTCACTGTGTTCGGACTTGCCCCCAGGAAGGATGCACCCTGGGGAAGGCCGTCGTTCTGGATACAGAGGAGGGCAGACAGAGGATGCCCCCAGGCGAGGCAGTGACACAGCAGCCACCACCCCGTCTCTGGTGTGATGGTGACTACAGGACTGGGCAGCAGAGTGTCGTGCCAGACACAGGTCACTGTGAGTCCGGGGGAACTTGATGGCAGCCATCTAAGCCCGTCCTAAGGGGAGACAAACTGAGGCTTGGCTTTCGTTTTTTGCTAGCTGGAGACAGACATTCCTCCACTCCCCAATCCTGCCATCCTCCCTGCAGCCCAAGGAAACAACAAAGTCGCCTCAGTCTCAAGGCACCCGCTGGAGCAGAGACTGGTCATTTCTCTGGGCTGAGCACAGGGCAGCGCCGCAGCCTGGCTGCCGGGTCGGGAACCTGTGTGCATTGGAGGGGAAGTTGCTCCATAGGGGGTTGAAAGGCTGCTGGATCAGAAATAGATTGCCTGGCCTTGCTTCTGGGGTACCTGGGGATGGACTCGAACTTCTAACCTTTCAGTGAACACCCAAGTGTCTGCACCATTGAGGGACGCGATGATCCAATGCCCCAGGAGAAAACCTCAGAGCTGTCCCCTCAGACGACCGACTGAGGAGAGAAGTGCATTTCAGGGGTGTTTCTGCAGCCAGGGGCTGCCTGCCAGGACACCTGGCCTCTCCCTCCAACATGCCACCTTGGCTCTCTCTGACCTTGGAAGGTTCTGTTTCTCATCTGTGCAATCACCAGCCCAGCTGGGGTGCAAGACCTGAAAAGCATGACCCAGGGGGCTTCCTCACTCCACCAACGGGCAACAGCTGAGGGGCATCCGTCTCTCCTGCTGCTCGTCCTGATTAGCCCCCCGCCCTGCGCCAGGCACCCTTCCAGTGCGGAGGAGGTCGCAGGAAGGAGAAGCAGAGAGTCCTGTCCTGTGGGGTGCAGCCTCTAGCAGGGACAAGGCACCGCTGAATAACTAGTCTGAGCTCTGCTGCTCACAAGGAGCCCTGGTCATGCACTGGTGCCGTGGGCTAGACACTGGACTGCTCACTGCAAAGCCAGTGGTTCAAAACCACCAACTGCTCCATGGGAGGAAGATGAGGCTCTCTGCCCACCCCCCCACCCCCCAAAGATTTAAAATCACCACCCATGTTTACTGCAGCAATCTCTAAAACAGAAACCAATGACGAGCCCTGGCTAAGAGGCAGGCATATACAATCTAGTCCATTCACCTAGTGGGATATTACGTATCCTTCAGAAACAACGATGAGCCTGTGAAATGGACAAAGCACCGAGACACGGACAAAATGAAAGAACATTAAGCTCAACGAAGTTAGTCGATCTCGAAAGGATAAATAGTCTATGACACCCTGGTTATAAAGTAAAAAGAAAAGAACGCTTTCACAGCAAAGGATAAGACTTGGGAGACTATAATCGAGGCCAAGGTCTTGGATGGGGCGTGTGTGTGTGTGTGTCTGTGTATGTTTGTGATGTGTGTATGTGGTGTATGTTTTGTGTATGTCTGTGCATATGTATGTGTGTGGTATGTGCATTTAGTGTGTATGTGTATGTGTGATGTGTGTTTGGTACGTGCCGTGTGAGTATGTGTGTGTGTATGTGGTGCCTGTTTGGTGTATGTATGTCTGTGCATGTGTGTATGTGTGGCGTTTGTGTTTAGCGTGTGCTGTGTGTTTGGTGTGTGTGCTATGTGTGGTATGTATGTATTTCATGTGTGTATGTGATGTGTGTGCATGTGTATGTATGTGGGGTGTGTATGTGTGTGGTGGCTGTTTGGTGTATGTATGTCTGTGCATGTGTGTATGTGTGCGTGTGGTTAGTGTGTGTGTATGTGGTGTGTGTGCATGTGTAGGAGTGTGGTGTGTGTATGTGTGTATGAGTGTGTGCAGGAGTGTGTGGTGTGTGTAGGTATGTGTGTGTGGTGTGTATGTGCATGTGTGTGTGATGTGTGGCATGTGTGTGGTGTGTGTGTTCAGTGTGCGTGTATGTGGTATATGTGTGTGTGTTGTATGTGTTGTGTGTGTATGTGTATGGTGCCTGTTTGGTGTATGTATGTCTGTGCGTGTGTGTGTGTGGTGTGTGTGTTCAGTGTGTGTGTATGTGATGTGTGTACATGTGTGGGAGTGTGGTGTGTGCAGGTACATGTGTGTGGTGTGTATGTGTATGTGTGTGTGAGGGAGAGGGAGAGAGGCGGGGCGGAGAGAAGAGGGGACAGGGCAGCGAGGAGGGAGGCTGGGAGAATACAAGCAGCACATGCTCTTGTCTGGAGAGCCTGGTCCCCGTCCCTGGTGTAAGAGATGGACTGTGCAGCTCCACAGACCACGTTTTTCTTCATCTGTGCCATATTACACAGACACAAGGGGAAAATTAAAAACATATATGTAAATAAATGAACACAAAATAAATAAACACAGCAAGCATTTTAAAAAAGAGAGAGAAGGGTCATAACCCCCTCCAGACTGCTCTCCACTCAGATCAGACCGGAACGGCGCTCAGTGGCTGGAACAGGAAGAAAGGTACAACAGACCCTGATCTGGACTCTTCTGTTGCCCACGAGCAAGCCCGATTCCGACAAACACGCACCCAGGCTGCAGTCCCAGGAGCCCCTCTGAGTCTGAGTTCACTGGGTGGCAGTGGGTCCCCACCACCGCCTCCATTCCAACACTCCCCTCTGCCACTGTGCTGCATTGCCCCAGCGACGTCTTATTTAGAAGAGCGGGTGATGGGCCTGATTTAGCCTGAGAGTCAGGTCCTGCTCTGCTCAAAAAGGGTAGCACCAAGCAAGGCCCAACGACAGGGCCTGTCTGCGCCCCCAGCCCTGAGAGAGCTGATCCAGCTGCCGGGCCCACCCTGCCTACCTCTGCCCTCTCCTCCTCTTCCCAGCCTAGAGCTCCTCTCCAAGCCCCATCACCCCCCAGCTCTCCCTGAAAGCACGGCCTTCCTTAGAGAGGCAGCTGCAGAGCCAGGCAGAGCAGCCCGGAGGGCATGCAGAGAGCGGCCCTGTAGCACTCTCGGCCCCAGGGCAGGGTGGCTAGTGGGCTCTGTACAGGGCAGACTGAAACCCTAACTCACCACCATCAAGTCGATTCCAGCGCCTAGTGGCTCCTTAGGACCAACGAGCACTGCCCCTGTGGGTTTCTGAAGCTGGACGTCTTTAACTGGGGCAGAAAGTCTCCTCTTTCTTTCTCGGAGAGGTTGGTGGGTTTGAACTTTCAACCAGGGCTCTGGTACAGGGATGAGGAGCAGCGACATCACCTCCCACATCCCCCCTCCTGAGCTCCTGGCCCCCACCTTTTTGTCCTTGCCCTGCTGGGAGGGCCTGTCCCCTCCTAACTGTCACTCCCACGCGCCCCCCCCCCCCCATCCAGGAGACCTACACTGGTGGTCCGGGGGCTGGTTGTGGTCAATTGCCACATCAGCCCCCACCGTGACCCTAGGGTGTATCCAGGTCCAGCTGCTCCTATTAAAGAGGTAAAGCGTCTTTCCTCGTGCCCTGTGCCGGGACTGGCCATGTGAAGTGCTCTGGGCGAGAGGATGTGGGGACAAGGACGGTGCTCAGTGCTGAGACTTGACCTCTCAGACCACTTGCACCTCGAAACTGCTGCCATCACCAGGCGGTCACTGCGGGCAGCACGCTGGAGAATGAGAGAGACTCAGCATAGAAGGAGACATTACCAGGGTGCCGGCCGAGTCCCACCGAGACCGGCCAGAAAGGGTTGCCTGCAGCATGCTACAGGGGTGCTGTGGCCTCGTGTCATAGCACAGATAATGGTACAACCCTGGCTAATGTGGGCCCTAACTGGCTGGGTTCGGCCGTGACCATCAGAGCGATGGCTCCAGGCACACACCAGCTGCGGGTTCTGGGGCAGGATACCAAGGGTCTCTGAGCTTCCACCTGCCCACCTCTCTCCCTCTGCCATCCTTAGCAGTGCTTTGACGGGGCTCCCCAGGGGGGATCTTGATGGGAGGAGCCAGCCTCAGCTTTCTCCTGAGGAGCTTGAACCACCGACCTTGTGGTGGGCAGCCCAGCCCTTACCCGACAGTGCCATCTATGCAGTGATGGAAGTAACAGCTGCTAAGACTCGGTGGTTGAATCCTCAACTTTCCTGTGCTGGATCCTCAGCCGGGCACCTCTTGTGCAGCTGCCGCCGGCTGCCTGGCAGGCCTCAGGGGCATGTTCGGGGTGAGATGGGCAAAGAAGGAAGGCCCAAGCACCTCTTTCTGAAAGCCTTGTCTTGGGGTGGGTGCAGGCTGGGCAGTTTCCTTCTGTTGCATTTGTGGGGGGATGGGGGAATGGGGGGAGGGGCACCAGGCTGGCTTGACAACAGCTCACGGTGATAGAAGTGACCTCAGAGGGAGTAGTGAGGATTAAATGAGTTAGTTTATGCTAAGTGCTCCGAACAGCGGCTGGCATGTAACAAGGGGTCGATAAATATCAGCTCATAACAATCTCACCACCAGACCGGGGCCTGTGAAGACATGTTCCTGAATCATCCCACTTCTGCACAGCCCGGTGGAAAGGAACCCCCTCACTCCGCCTCGTTTCCATCGTCGCTGCATTAAATCACGGGGAACCTTTCCCTCCGTGGCTTCAGCCAAGCCCTTAATCCCCCAGGCTCAGAAGAAAGCCCGCTGTGGAGCGAGCGCGCGGAAGATCCAGGACCGTGGACAGAGCCCATTGGCTGCCGCCTCCACTTGCTCCTTGCTTAAAGCTCACCCCGCTTAAGGACGGAGCAGGCTTGCCTGGGAAATGCGCATTTCTGTTTTGAAATTCCTGGCTGTGGGGAGCTGCTGCCAAAGAGCTGTGCCGAGAGCGGAGAATTCAGCCGGCAGCGCAGCATGGGGGGGAAGGTGGGCATCTGGATGTCAGAGTTTCCGCTGTGCTGCTCTGTGGACACGGGCATTGGCCTGGAATCTGGGAGGAGTGGCAAAGGGCTGCATGCGAAGGGGGGCACTCTATGCCCCCAAGGAAGGGGCTGGCCATGGAGACAGGCATGCTGAATGGTCTTTGCGTGTGCACATGTGTGCGTGTGCCGGTGCGCTTGTGAATGCATGTGCCTGTGTCTGTGTTGGGGCATGCCTACCTGCACACAGCGCCCTTGTAGGCATGAGCCTATGCGCATGTGCTTTGGAGGGAGCGTGCAGCTGGCCCAGGGTGGATGTGCCTAATTGGGATCCGTGTGCACCTAAGTGTGAAAGGACAGCTGCTTAAGCAGAAGAGCACTCTCCCAAGACCAGAAGCTCAGACACCCGAAGGACACATAGGGGTGAGGAAGCTACATCTATGCCTTTGCCAGCCTTTCCTGGAACCCAGGCCCGTGTGTGGTTGATTCAGCAGGGTGTACACGGCATGCCAGGGAAGTGCCGGGCTCCTCCGGCCCCTGCTCAGTGAGGGAGTGGCATCGTGCCCCTAAGTGTGAGAGAGTGGGGCGGTAAGGGCGCTGGCGTCATCACCGAGGGAGTCTGGTGAAACCTGGTCTGGCCATCAAAGCAAAGACCTTTCAGCTTTCCTGGAGTTCAGGACAGCAGGTTTGTGAAGCAGGTAGTGAGCTCGTGAAGGCAGAGTGTTATGACGTTATCCTAGGAGCCTTTATGCCCCTAGGCCATCTGGATGATGATTCGCCAGCAGCGCCAGTGGAGACGGACACACAGGCTGCCACAACTACAGGACTAAAGTGAGTCACTACAACCTGTAAGGTGAGGCAGAAGCAGAGGGAGGCAGACACTCCAGAACCCTTGGGGATGAAATCCTTGGGAAGGGAAGACTTGGCGTAGATGTGATGGTTCTGTCATCTACCTGTGACTTCTGTGGGCCATGGACATAGAGTCAGGCCAGGGCAGGGCCTTCGGGCCTCTGAGCCTTTGCTTAGGGTCTTCCTCTCATGGCATCTTCTGCAGAGACGCCAGCCTACAGATCACTGCACTGTGCACGCCCTCTCTTCCCATTCCATAGAGGGAGAAACGGGGCTGCAGTGCACGGTGACTTGCCTGGAGGTCAAGGTTAGTGTAGTGTCTCCAGGATCAGCTGTATTCAAATATCTCATGGGACAAAGTCATTAATAATTACATCAACCTTAATTAAAGCTTCCAGATTTTAAGCGGGACCCCAGGGACCGGGGGGAAAGAGTGGTTCTTGACTAAAATTGGAGCAACAAAAATGGAGCAACAAAAACGTCCATAGAACGCAAAAATAGTATTGTAATATATTTATTTAATTTTAAAATGCCACAGGACGCGGGACAAATTGTTAAAAAGCAGGAATGTAAAAAACAAACAAACAGGTATGTCTGGTCACCTTCATCTTAATGCCCAGTCTGCTTTTGTGCAGCTTCTACGTAACCATTCATTCATCCACTGTAAAAGGCCCATCTAAGCCCCAACTCATTGGCAGTGAATCAATTCAAACTCATAGTGACCTTTTAGGGCAGGGCAACACTGCTCATAAATTTGCAAGACAATAAATCTTTCTGGGAGCAGACAGCCTCATCTTCCTCCCTTGGTGTGGTCGGTGGATTCAAACTGCTGACTTTGCAGCCAGCAGCTTACCATGCAGCCCATTATGTCTGCGGGATTCCTTTTATACACACAGTCTCATTCAATCTAAGTGCTGGGGGCTGGTCAGGAAGCAGGCATGCTATGATGGGTTCAGACATCCTTGTCTTCTTGCTGGTAGGTGTCCCAGCAGGGTGCTTCTAAATGGAGGCATGCAGAGCTTAGAGAAGGCCCCCCCTCGTGAAGATGACAGGTGAGGGGAGTACAGGACCATCCCCCTTTATGAGGGAGGACACAGCAGATTGGGGGGATTTAAGACAATGAGCAGGAAAACAATCACTTTATTTAAATGAGCTAAAGAACGATTTGGCTTCCCTGGGTAAGAGGAAGCAGTTAAGGGGTTTTATTTTATTTCTGGCCCTCATAATATTACAATCTCTAAGCTGGTTATTATCTGTCACTTTCCGGAGAAGATGGAGAAGAAAATAGTTTTATCCCAGGCAATTGTGAATTGTTCTCTTTGATGAGATGTTCCTGCCACTTAGGAATTACATGCACCTCTGTCAGGTGGCCGGGCCCAGCTGGGGGTTTTGTTTAACTGGTTACAGTGGAGAGGGAGGATGAGAAAATGGCCTCATTTCCCCTTGACGGGAGTTCTCCTAATGGTGTGTGTGTGTGTGTGTGTGTGTGTGTGTGTGTGTGTGTGTGTGTAGAGGATGGGAAGCTTGTGAATGATGCAGATTTCTGGGTTACCCCAAAGAAAGCAATTCAACAAGGTCCCAGGTAGACCTGGAAATCTTCCCTTGGAGCCAACCCCATCCTAAGCAAACCTTCTTGCTCTGAAAAAAAAAAAAAAAAGGTCGATGGTTCCCAGAGACCCCAATCAAATGAAGATCCAGATGGCACGATGGATCTCAGAGGGGATTTGATGAAATCACACTGAGGGCAGACACCAATGCCCTAGAGCCTCCTGGAGTAAGAGGAGAATGTGGCTTAGAACGCAGACATTCAGTCCAAACCTGATCCCCTTAAACAATGACATGGTCGAGTCGCAGAGCTTAGGGTGACTGGGTGGCCCCCAACCTCTCCCCCCACAACACCAACTGGAGTACCCATAGTCATTATGCAAGAAAGGAAGTTGGAGAATACCCCCCTCCCCTCCCCTGAGCTTCCAGGGTCATCCTCCCAACTTGATGCCCAGCAGCATCCAAGACGAGCCCCCTAATTCTCAGGTCACATTTAAACTAGTAGGACCCAGCGAGACCTTATAATCGCTCTTCTTTAATTCCCTCCAATGGCCTTCCAGATCCCAATCCTGTCTCTGCCGAGCTCCCTGTTCTTCTCTGCCTGCCC
>PVJH01011943.1:35871-66874 GCA_004026705.1 Nesogale talazaci | reverse complement strand
GGGACCCCGTGCCAGCCAGCCAGACCTGGCTGCGCAGAAAAAAGCAGTATAGAAATAGTTCCAGACACACAGTGACATCACACGGCAACAATGTTTTGATGTATGTGGCCTGTTTTTTATAACACGCCATTCTCTATACCTCACATTTTCCCCAGAAGAGGCTTAGGGTGAGGCCTGGATCTGTAACCATGGATGCATGTCGGGAGGCCAGAGGTCTGTCACCAAGAACTGTCGGGTGAGGCGGAGTGTAACACCCTCCAGAACACACCGGAACGAGCTCACGGCCCCAATGGCGCCTGCGGTTCAAGTCCCACTCTCACGTGTTCGTCATTTCTAGTTTCGAACCCACGTGCAGTTTGCTCTGAATCTTGTCTCATGGCACCCGACAGGCCTGCCCCCCACCCCCACCCCGGGGAGCCCCCAGGGCCTGGCCAAGGAGGGTGCTGGAGGCCCCAGGGCTTCTGCAGAACCTCGGGGACTTAGAAGCCGCAGGGTTTCAGTCTCATTACTCGGGGCTCACTATTGACGGAGTGGGTGGGGGTGGGGGTGAGGAAAGTCTGACAAGTTTCAACAGCCTCTGCCTCAGCTGAAAGAGGAAGCTCAGAAGCCAGGGGACGCTTCCCCTCCGTCACAGTTTATCTCAGAAAACGGGCTTCCCAGAGCTCCCGACAGACCGTCCCTCAAGGACAGGATGCGCAGGACAGACACATAGGTGCCTCCGAGGGGCCCCTGCCCCAGGGGACGAACACCTGGGGCCACGTTCTTCTCTGTCCATCACACACACCCGCTCCTGGAGCACTGAGTGCCCTGTCCAGTCTTTCTTTGGGCAATAAACGGAGTCGGAGAGGAGTGGAGTGTCCCGTCTGACCCTCACTCCCCCTCCCCAGGGGCCACATCACCTGGAACCTAGCCTGGGCTTGATTCCATGGAGGGATCGGAAGAGGGTCTCGGCCCCTCCTCCCCACCCTCGACTCACCCTCCTCCTCGGTTCTGCTTCTGAGGACCATCTTTCTCTCTTGCCGCAAGAGGCTGACTAAAGGGGGACAGAGGTGTGTCCCCGAGACGTCTCCTGTTGGGTCCAGTTTACCTATACAGACTGGAGCTACCAGGGCAGCTCCGAGCTGCGTCCTGAACTGACAGGGAGGAGAGAAAGAAAGTTAAAAAAAAAAAAAAATCACTGTCCTCCGGAGCCAATCAGGGGCCCGCCTCTGCAGGAGGTCACACCCAGGGGCCGGCCACCACCCAGTTCCTGAAGTCAAGTTCAAGTACCTTCCTGGAGCTTAGCCATCTCCTTCCTGGCGCCGGTGCAGTGTGGGGGCAGGAGGGCCCCTCTCCCCCCGCCCCCCACCCCGGAGACAGAGCGTCCACGTGCGCACAGTGCCCTGGACTCCTGGCGGGCTCGCTGGGGGAGCTGCTGCTGCTGTTGCCAGGGGCCTTCTCAGCTCGGAATCCCCATGTCCTGTCTCCCAAAGAGACAGGAGCAGTGTGCTTCTGAGGGGTGACTCAGAGATCTCATCCTGCCGGGGATGTGAGGTCACAGGCTAAAGAAGGCAGGGACATTTTTCAAGAACACAGCTTTTGGGGGAAGTTCTGTGCCAGCCCCCTCATTTCCCTGGCTGTGTGTGTGTGTGTGTGTGTGTATGAAAGAGGGGGGGGGGGATGTAGTTGGGGAGGGGAGCGAAGAAATGGGATAGCGTCTGCACTGTCTTCTACCCAGCTCTTCGTATGTACACCCCATCCCCCACACCTGTGAACAGATGCGCTCTTCCCCACGAGGACACACCGTTTAATAATCAGCCCCGTCACGGTCGGCGAGCCCTCTCTGACCCTAGAGGGCAGGGTAGAACGATCCCTGTGGGTTTCCCTGTGAGACTGTAGCGATTCATGGGAATAGAAAGCCTCATTTTGCTCCAGGGGAGAGGCTGGTTGTTTTGAACTGCCGACCCTGCTGCTAGCAGTCCAACGTGCTACCAGGGCTCTAGGAGCTGTGTTGAAAGGTGGGAAAGCGCACAAAAGTCTCCCACTAGTCCATCCCCTGATAGAGGGCTTCTATGTGGTCTCCAGTTTTCCTGCCCCTCTCAACCCACCGATAAATTCAGACCCCTATGTGCAGCTTTCAGCATTTCCTCATCAAAAGACCTTAGAAGGGTGGCTGGATCCAATTGTAGCTCCTAAGGGGTTACAGGATGAGGGGTCCCCCCACCTTCTGACAGACGACGCCTGCATCCAGCCTGCCATGTAGGCCATGTTAGCGCTGGGTGCTGACTCTGTGCCAGTATGGTGGTGGTGTGGGTAGGGGACTGGCCCAGGAGAAGGCCTCTCAGAGGTGAGCGGGACTTTCCACAGCTCTCCCAGCCTCTGAGATCTGGGATCCACACCAGGTCCTAGCTGTCAGACTTGCCTCTGCACCAGTGCTCCTGGTGGACCACCGTTTCTGCCCCTCTCACTGCGGGATGTCCTGCTGATATGGGGAGCCTAGAACACTGGCCACCGTCACCGGGCTGAAACCTGGGTGAAATCTCCCATCAGGACAGCACCGCCAGGTCCTCTCTGAAGACCACTGCAAAACAGGGGTGGCTCCAGGAGAGTGCCCTGGCCCCTCCCTTTCCTGGCTAGCCGAAGAATAAATGTGTGTGCCCATGTGTGTAAGCAGCAAAACAGAAACTTCACTTCAGAGACCCAGCCTGGCCATCCAGGGAAGAGATCTGCAGGCAGTCCCCAATCAGCATTTCCCAAAGGAGGTCAGCGCCCTGTTCCACCTACCGGCAAGTGGAGGGTGTCTCTCTGGAGCAGCCGCCCCACGGTGGCTGCTGGGCCATGTTATCAGGCACAAAGGAAACCCCAATCTCAATAGCCGAACCAGAACCTTTATTAAGCCTCTTAAGAGGGGCAAATACAGCACAGAGACCCAGACACACCATCGGCACGAGGCCAAAAAAGGTCAGGTTGGTCAGGCAGCTTCTTTAAGTAAGGCATGGAACAAAGGTAACTGTGACACATTCGTGACTGGTGGCAGAAGAACACATCGCAGTGACAGCTGGGAGTACAGAAGTGAGAAGGGAACCAAGAGGTCCCAAGATTGGTCCAGGGCCTTTGGACCACGGCAGTCCCCGGATGACTGACAGGCCAGGACTCGTGCCCGTGGGACCCCAGCACAGGGCTCTCCACCCAAGGACAAGCCCCACAGAGAGACCGCCCTTCCCTCGGAGACGGACGCACCTCCCAGTGCCCTCTGCCGGAGGGCCAAGACTGTCGGCGTCCTTGGTTCACGGTCGGAGGCTCAGTCTACTCGGGGGCTTTTCAAGTGGACTTTGGGTCCTCACTGTCACCCACGGCCTTCTGCACACCCGGTGCTCGGAGGTAAGGATGGAGAGACCTCAGCTCATGGACACGGGATCAGAAGAGACCGGTCTCGGAAGGACATGGTGCGGGGTAAAGCACAGGGGCAGCAAGGAGGAGGAAGGCTCACGTGATGGACTGCCGTGGTGGCTGCAACAAGCCCTGGTGGTGTGGTGGCTACGCTCCGGCCTCGGATCATGGGGCTGGCGGTAGGAAGCCACCAGCAGATCCGAGGGGCAGAGACTGGGCTCTGAGACCCGCGGGGGTGGATACGGACTGGGGGGTGTTTCCTTCTGTGGCACGTTGGGTCATTACGCGTAGGAATTGAGGGGGCAGGGGGCGGCGCCTCACACTGCCCAGGTGCCTGCGCCTCCCCGGCGGGCCCCCTGCGGCTCCTCTGGTCGGCAGCAGTGGTTTCTTTCTCACTGGCGGGTGTGCTTGCAACACCCCGACTCCCAGGGGCGCGGACTGTCTTCCCCAATGCGAGGCATTTCCTTGTCAGCGGAGTGCTCGTGCGTGTCTTCGGCCCATTTATTTACCAGATTACCTTCTCTCTCCTGTGTAGTCTGTTGCAAACACTGCCTCGCCACCTGGCACTTATCTGTAACTTTAGTGGTGGGAGCTTCCTTTCATGTTGCTGTGTTGACTGGGGCCCTTGTTCCACAGCGGGCCATACAAAGGCGGTTGCTGTGCCCTTCGTCTTGTCTTCTGTCTGCATCGACCCTCGGCTTCAGCACGCACGGCCACCTTCTCTAAGGACGGGCCCCCCTTGATGACATGCCCAAAACACGCATGAGGAAGCCTCCTCACGCCCAGTGCGAGGGAGCATTCTGGCTGTATTTCTTCCAGTGTCCATCTGCTTACTCTTCGGGAAGCCCAGGTAGTTTCTCCATCATTCAAACGCACCCCCCTCTTCACCAGGCTTCCTTATTCATTGTCCAACTTTCACATGCACATGAGGCCATTTAAGAATGCCAAGGTTGGGGCCAGACCCACCTCGGTCCTCCACGGACCGGCTTCGCTCTCGAACACGCCTGGAGCAGCGGCTCTCACGCTTCCTCGGGCTGCTGTATGAAGGCTTCTCATGAGGTATGGGGGGGAGGGGAGGGCGCCGCCATAATAACATTATTTTCCTTACCACTTCATCACCGTCATTTTGCTATTGTTAGGAATCAGGTGGCCCTGGTGAAAGGGTCATGTGACACTGGAAAGGGGTCACCATAGGTTGAAAGCCACCGCTCTAAAGAGATCTCCCCAGCAAATTCGCCTGACTGGGGCAATGCGTCGCTGCCACTCCATCTCTTAACTGCTGCTCCTGGAGGGGATCCAAGGAAAGCAAGATCTGTGATGGCGGCGGTCCTTTCTGTGCTGAATGTGACGTTGACTGGTTTACTTGTGAGGACTCTCCTTCTCCTTAGACTGGGTTGTGATCCAAATCAAAGAGGACCGTCTTGGAGCTCCGCCGGTAAGTCCTCCTCGCTTCTCAGCGCACACGGCCATAGCACTTAAATCCTGAACACTGTTCACGAGCCTTCCTCCAGCCCCAAAGCTGCTTTCTTCTTCTCAGAGGCCGGCTTCTCGGGGGATGTGCTCGGTAAACAGGCTGCATGAGTGTGGTGAGAGGATACAACGCTGACATCTACCTCTCCTCCTTTTAAACTATTCCGCATCCCTGCCTTTGGTTTGAACTACTGCCTCTTGGTCTAGGGACAGGTTCCCTATGAGCACATGTAATTGTTCTCAGATTTCTCAGATGTGGTCCATAGTTTGCTACAATGCACGCACGTGAACGGCTTTGCGTGGCTGAAAAAACACAAGTAAACATCTCTCGCCGCTGTTAGCTAAGATCTAGCTCTTGGATTTCTGGTAGCTCCTTGCTGATGCACTGCTGCAACGGTTTTTCAATCTTGGGCAAAACTTTAACAGGATTATCAATGATATTGTTCCATAACTTCCTCACTGTATTGGGTCACCTTTCTTTGGAACAGGCACCAACAGGGGACTTTCCCACCTGTTTCATCTCCTACATTTCTTGGCATTCACAAAGAAGCACTTTGCAGCACTGCCCCATTTGGTGCAGACGTTTTGGTTGGTAGTCTGTGGACCTTCGGAGAATTGTCTTTGGGCCAGTGCTTTCAGTACAGCTTGGGCTTCATCTTTCAAAACCATTGGTTCTTGATCATAGGCGCCTCTTGAAGTAGCTGAACCTCGATCAATTATTTCTGGAACAGGGACTCTGTGTATCCCTGCCATCTTCTTCTGATGCTTCCTGCATGATTCAACATTTTGCCCATAGAATCCTCCATTATTTGTAACTTGATACTTGAATTTTTCCTTTTATTTTTGTCAGCTTGAGATACATGGAGTGTGTTCTTCCCTTGTTTTCTTTTTTTTAATTTTTTTGGGGGGGACGTCACCGCCCTCTGGTGGGAGTGGGAGGCCAGCCTTGCTCCCGGAGAGCTGCTGCTGGATTCGAACTTCCATGCCAGTGGGCCGCAGTCCCGCACTCAACCACTACGCCACCGAGGCTCAGTCCTTGTTTGTTTGTTTGTTTGTTTGTTTTTTAACTCCAGGTCTTTGCATGTTTCATTATCTACTTTTCTTTGTCCTCCAAGCTGCCCTTTGCAATTTTCGATACATATCTTTCTCGTGCTCATTTCTTCCGTTAGCTACTCCGCGTTTAAGAGCAAGCCTCAGACTCTCCCCTGGCGTCCACGTGAGTCTGTTCTTGCCTGCCTCTGGCGACCGTGTGCTTTCTTTGTGCAGGGCATCACCTGGAGGAAACCCTGGATGGCGTCCCACATCGCAGCGGGTCTTCAGCTACCGTGTTCGCTGCACCCGGCGGTTCCTCTGTGCCCCAGTGCAGAAGGGGGGCGCTCAAAAGCAGATTGCGGACTCATTTTCATTTCTGTCAGCTTCAACCTGAACTTTCAAATGCGCAAATGACGGCCCACGGGTGCTGTCGACTTGATTCCTGGCCGTTCCACCTGGTGACGTCCACGTGCACACCCATCCCCTTTGTGTTGTTGAGCAAGCATTATTTGTCAGTCTTGCAGAATTCCCGCACTGGTGCAGCCTGACTCGGAGACCCACTAGTCAGTGGAGCGTGGCGTGTACAAAGCATGAGTCCAGGGCCGGCTGGACTCATCACGACGAACTGCACGAAGATGGACACCCTGGGCAGGAGAGGGCAAGGGATGGCCGTTCTGCACCAGACAGTCCTAAGGCTCCCTCCGCCTGCCGGGAATGAGGAGAAAACGGCACCGTGAAGCGGGATGCTGGTAGAGGAGCGCACTGGCCCACCATCCTGGAGGGCAGTGACGTCTGCGATGGGATGAGGTCACAGGGACATGGGCTGTTCCTTGAATGCACATTCCAGCCACGAAAGCCGAAGATGAAGACACTGAAGAATGTTACCAGCTTCTCCAGCCTGAAACGCATCAGGCCTGCCGTCACTGCTCATCACTGCAGACTGACAGGTGCCAGCGGGGAATAAGAGGTGCAGTCGTTGGAAAAGAGGGCCTTGCTGATGGGAAGGAAGCTGTCCCATGGTACGGCACAGCACACTGACAGACGGACTCCTGGAAGACTTTTGGTTTATGGTCAAATCAACCGTCTTACCCTTGCTCACTGAACAAGCCCTCGTGAGACCTGGCCCAGTGCCGAGCTCAAGCCGGGGCAGGTCTAAAAGCAAAACCAACCACACAGCTGCCCTCTCGATGTGTACACGACCCTGGAGATAGGAGAGGCAGGTCAACAAACAAGGAAAACGCACAGCACACCAGAGCCGCTTTGGGGGCACAGGGAGCAGTATGGGCAGGGCAGGGAGTGGCCGTGGCCTGCAGCAGGGAACAGAGGGAGGGAGAGGGGATCAGAGAGGTGAAGGCTTCGAAGGCCTTAGAGGCTACAAGGAAAAGCAGGTTTCTCTACAGATGTTCCGGGAAGCCCCCGGCAGGGTCTGAGCTCCTCCGTGGTGCCACCATCTAACAGCTGTCTCCAGCAGGCAGAGGGGTGGGCTGGCAGGTGGGGTAGGGTGGTCATAGGTCATGATAGATAAAGGTGGTGGCTTAACTTGTGCCCCCGTCTTTCTAAGAAGATGAGAATCGGCACCTGGAACCCCTGTGGGATGTGGCAGGTCAGGCTGACCCCATGCCTGCAGGGCCCCGGCCGTGCAGCTTCAGGTTTCTCCTGACTGGGTAATTTCCGCTGCTGCTTCCAACACACCCTGCTTCCTTTCGAAAGCAGGGGTGGGGGTGGGGGTGGAGGGGGACTAAAGGGCCCACAGAGTAGCCAGCACCCCAACTTTCTGTGGCCGCCAGCAGGCTGCCTTTGGGACCGCTTTCGTTCCCACTGGAAGGGGGTGTCCCAGGCTGGGGGAGAGGGGGGACGACGCTGCCACCCGGTCGACTGGACTGTGTGAGGAAATGACGGACGGGCAAAGGCCCGTCTCCTCAGCACGGACTTTTACCTGCAGCCAGACCGGCTCCTGGGCTGACTCACGGGCAAGGCAAGTGACTGTGAGGCATGTCATCGTGGTGGGGCCTCAGACTCAGAGTGAGCGCTGCCCGTGACCCTGCCAGGGAGCAAGCGGGAAGACGGGACGGCACGGGGCCAGCTATGGCACAGTCCCCTACTCGGAAACCATGCCAACAGGCCCGCCCAGGGCTGCCCTACCCTTGTTGCTGTGAGGCACCATCCAGGAGGCCATGCACATCAGAACGGCCTGCACTGCCCTCACGACTGCGCCTGTGCCTCAGCTCCCGGCGGGTGGGCGGACGGACGGATGGGCAGACGGGTGCTCTGGGCGGTGGGCCTGGGGCCCCCATGAGGCGACGGGGCAGCAGTGTGGACTCCCACGGCAGGGGCGCACGGGGACTAGGGACAAGTGACCGAGGACGCCTTCTCGGCGGCCTGCTTGGACAGAGCGGGCCACACATGTCCATGGAGCCGGTGAGCCACGCGAGCGAAGCCGGCCACATCATGCGCATGAAGGCCTCCCAACCGCACTCTCTGCCTCTGCAGCCTTCTTCAGGAATTCAACTCCCAAATGTTACCAAGAGTGGGAGAGGAATCCCTTGCTCCGGAGATGGGGGTGAACTGTGAGTCTTCGCCGCCCTGCGCCCCAATACTCTGGGGCCTAGCTTCCCTCACAATCTCCACCTCAGAGGTCCTGGTGGGTGGGAGGGGGGCTGGGGACCCAGAACCATGCCGATCGCACCCCGAGGCCCTGGGAAGGGCCCCAGGAGGCTGGCACCGAGGTGCGTCAACCCTCTGCAGACCTAAGCCTGCAGACACCTGGAAGGATTGCGAAACGCCTTTGGGGTTACGTCTGGGCATAGTACCTGGAACACAGTGTGTGGGTTTGTAACGCTTCTCCTCGCAGACGTGAATAATCGCGTCTGCCTGGCCAAAACCAACTTTATGACGGAGGAAATACGTGTCTCTGAGTATCCGAGGGGAGTGCTCCAAGTGTAACGCCAGCCCTCGCCACCCGCCCGCCCCGCACTTGGCGAGGGCTGCGGCGGGGCTTCCTGCCACCTGTGCCGTAGCACCTGCCTGTGCCAGACAGCCGTGGCACTCCTGGCGTCAAGGGACAGAGTCCAAATCATTTAGGTGTCCCCAACCAAGCAACGCCAAAGGGTCAAGTCACAAGGCATGCCTTCTGTCTTGTGTACGTGCTTTATGTACGCAATTTGAATTTAGCTCATCTTTGTCCCAAGAAGTGGACATTCGTTTTAGCGAGCCATAAAAAAAAAAAGGAAAACGTTTTGCAAAGACTGATCTCAGTGGAGAAAGTCTACTACGCCAGGCAGGCTTTGAGTTGCATGCGCCGAGGAGGGGTTCCCTGCGACACCCGTGTTCAGCGTGGATGGCCCCGGGGGCCCAGGGGATGTCCTGCTTTGTGGTAGCCACGACGCACTGCCCACACAGGGCCACAGTTTTTTGTTAGGGCTGTCGGGTCAGTCTGACTCACGGCGACCTGATGGACAAGAGAAGGATACGCTGCCCTTTGCGGTTCATCCTCACAATTGCCCCTGTGTGGGAGCCCGTTGCTGCGGCTGCCGGGTCAGGCCGCCTCGTTTAGGGCCTTCCTCTGGCCCGCCACTTCACCAAGCAAGATGTCCTCCTCCCTCCCGGTACTGGTCTCCCCTGCCAACATGTCCGGAGCATGTCGGCCCCCGTCTTGCCCTTCTCACGGCCGTATGGCGTTCCGGCTGGATGTCCCCCAACGCAGATGTTTTTGCTCCTGGCGGTCCACGGGTCTTTCAATTTTCTTTGCCAACTCTAGTCATGCCATTTGAAAGGCTGTACTTTACCAGGGATGAGACTGACATATTCATGCTTGGCAAAGCCGAGGGCCAGCCGAAAAAAGAGGAAGACGGGCGAGAAGACTAGAGAAACAAATCCACAGGAACTTACATGTATTAAGAGAGTTTTATAGAAAAGGAAAGTATGCATTAAGAAAGTATCCCAACCTAGTCCAGTTCAAGCCCATAGGACTGACATTAGCCCCCACGTCTGACACAAAGTCCTCCTCCGTCTCACTAAGAACACACAACGATGCCGACCGTGGGAGGAAGGCTGGACCAGTGAGCATGTCGGCATCTCAGGCCTGGCCGGGGTCTCCACGCCGCTGTATCGGGGTAGGTCCACGTGGCTTCCCCTCAGGAATGTCTCCAAGGAAATGAACCTTGCCAGCTGAAGCAGGGAACCGCACCCCAGTCTGACCCTCAGACCCCGAGAGCTGGAAGGGCGAGGCTCGCCAAGCCGTTTATCTCTCCGCCCTGCATGAACCCCGCACGTGGTGATCGCCAGGTTGGCACCATAAACCCTAACGGTCCCAGAGAAGGCCTGACACGGTGGACACAACAAGGCTCAAACCCAGCAGCCGCTGGGAGGCAGCGCCGGAGCTGGCAGTGGTTGGCTCGGTCGTGCTCGGGTGGCTGAGGCAGAGACAATGGGGGGTGGGGGTGGGGACGGACTAGATATAACCAAGCAAACAGAAGCTTCTTCCTCTGGCAATGGCAATGGGGAAACAATAAGTACCACATTTAAAAAAAAAAAACTCAGAAAACCAGAATCCACTCTCACTGCCATCGGGTCCCTGTCAACTCAGAGTAACCCCATACGTAGGAGAAGCCAGAACTGCCCCCGTGAGTTCTGAGACCGGGACCCTTTTTTATGGGGCGGGGAGGGGGGGGTGGAGAACATCACTGTGCTCTGGTGGTCTTGGGAGCTACCCAGCCTTGCTCCTGGAGAGCTGCTGCTGGATTTGAACCGCCAAGCCCGGGGGCTGCAATCCTGCACTCAACCACTGCGCCACCAGGGAGGGCGCCTCACGAGGGGGAAAGGAACCGTCAAAGGAGTGCAGGCCTTCGAAGGAGAGTGGTGGCCACACAGACTAACGGCCACGTCCATTCTGACTGGCCGTGGGCCCAGAAGACCCTGTCGAACCAGCGTGGTTTCTTCTCTCCCCCTCGGAGCCGCTGTTTGAAAGGCTTGCCGTAAGGGTGATCTGTGCTGCCCTCTGCTGCCTCAATGGAGAGATCACTACAAGTTTTACGCGTGGCCAATTCATTTACATGACCTTTACATGAAGACCAGTAAGAGTCAGCATCAATCCAATAGAGATGAGCTTGGCATTTCAGAAGAATGGACGCCAAGAGGAAGACGTCCACGTCCTCCCTGGTGCCATTCAAGTGCCCAAGTGGTGATATATATATATATATATATTTTTTGGGGGGGGGCATCACTGCTCTCCAGTGGTGGGAGTAGGAGGCCCAGCCCCACTGCTGGAATTGAACCTCCGTCCCAGTGGGCCGCAGTCCCGCGCACAACCACTACGCCACCGGGGCTCAGCCAAACTGGTGATATTTTACAAGCACTTCGCCCCAGTGTTAAAATCCACACAAAGGTTAGATTGGGGCACTAGGCAATAACCGCCATTAAAAACGCAAACCCACTGCTCCCCAGTGAGCCCGACTCAGTGCTGGGAAGCAGACAGTCCCATCTTTCCCCGAGGAGCAGGCAGTGGTTTTGAAAGTCACCGGGTCTACTGTATAACAGCCAGTCGGAGCTGCTGCTTTCACAGACAAATCCAGACATAAAGGAGCTGACTCCCAGGTGGCCTGGGACAGCATGCTGGAGGGAAGGACATGGGAACCAGGGGGCAGCTTTGGAAGCACCGACTCGCAGATCAAGCCTGCCATCAACTGGACATAGCCATGCCCTGGTCTGGCCGGCCTCCTGGCCTCGCCGGGCAGTCTGTGGGGTGAACCAGCTAGAGAGGGCACCACCCTCAGCTTGGTGCCACTTCTGTGGTCTTCTCTGCCAGGATCCTCGCCTGTTTCCCAGGTGGTGTGCGCGCACTCCTTCCTCTCACGTGGAACCCTAACCCTGCACCCCTGTTTGTCTGAGTCTGTGCTTGGCTCCCCGGGCACCGTGTCAGTGAGGTGCTCGAGTGGGCATGCGCTGGACAGCCGACTACAGTGTCCCTGCTTCTCGCTCGCCAGCTGCACGGCAGCAGAGTGCAGGGGTGGCCTCAGAAGGGCTCGGTCAGGGCACTGGAGTCAGGAGCCCCGGGGATGAAGAAACTCACAGGAAACACCCTGGGAGTAACAGCTGGCCTTCTAGAAAGGCCCAATGTCACCTCACAACTCCTCTGCTCGCCCGGGTCAATCTGTCCGCCCCACCCAGGCACAATATGCTCGCGGTCATTCTCTGGCTTGAATGACTGTGACTACAACCGGTTTCCTTTTCTTCGGCTTCCACCTGAGCAAACAAGGGTCTGTTCCGTGGGGGCCCCTGGCCTCGTTCCGACAGATGAGCCTCCACGTCTCCGTCGCCCCTTTCCGCAGATGGGGTCGGTGTGAGTCCTGTTAGGCCCCACCTAGGAGCCCTGGTGGCGGGATGGGCCACATCCCTGGCGGCCTACTGTGCGCTCGGCAGCTCAAACCCACCTGCTGCTCCAGTGGGGCAAAGATGGGTCTCGCTGCTCTCACAACACAACGCTCCAAACCCAAACCCAAGCACAGGGTCGCCTCGTCGATTCCCACTCAGAGCGACCCAGCAGGGCAGAGTCGGGGTAAGTCTTTGTGGGAGGCGGTGGGGTACCGAGGCGCTGTGAACACTTGGTGGAGCTGTGTCTGCAGGCGCCCAGCCTGGAGAGCACCTGCCGTCCCCTCTGTACCTAGACCGTCTCTGGTGAGAAGATCGGAGGCCGTGAGACAACGCCAATGTCCCCAATGCCCTAGCCACTTAAGGCAGGTGGGAAGAAGGCACTTGGGGTGGAGAGGGGGCTCACCGTGGGCCTGGCTGCCCATGCAGAACAGGTGGAAGGCCCCAATGAGGGGCCCGATGCTGGGCTGCCAGCGACAAAACCAACATAGGAAGTGCAGGTGCCTCCTGCTGCACTCGCCACCAAGGGCAGATAGGTAACCCATCAGCCAGAGGTGTGCGGCCTTCTTCATCAGCATCCCGTCGAGGGCCAGAGCAGCCGTGCCCATGGTGGGAGGGCTCCTGACTCTGAAGCTGTCACTTTCCTTACAGATGACCTATATTCAGTGTCGCTGGGCATCCCGACCTGGCTGGTCTGACTCCTTTGTTTCAAGGATCATAAACGGTGCAGCAGGAGCCTGGGGCAGATGCACTGTCGGTGCCCAGGGGAAACCCTGTGCAGACAGACGACTCTGACCTATGCAGAGCTGGCACCTCAGCCCCGGGGGAAGGACAGTCTTTCCCCGGCGGATGCAGGGACACAGGATGTGAATGGCACTCAAGTGTCTGAGCCAAGGTCCCCTAGAAACCACCCAGAATAGGGCAGGTGTTTTTTACAATTGTGGGCAAAGTGCACACATCAAAACGGTCACCAACCGCGACAGGTGTTTTAGAACCATGGCTGGCTCGGCTGTGGCCAGGCTGTGCACTGGGGACAGACAGTGAACCAGCCCCAGCTTCCTGCAGTCCCGCCGCACAGCCTCACTAATGCAATGGTGCAGCCGTCTCTGTGGAAGAGGGTGTATTTTCAACCTTGGATCTTCCATCCCAAACTAAAAACACTCACTGCCATGAGGTGGGGGGTAGGGGAGGATGGTAGATGAAACCATTTACCCAGGATGCAAACTCAGAGCCCAGGCTCCTCCATGCCCTTTCCCAGGAAATTTCTGGGGCATGTGCACCTGCAAATGTAAGGTAAACCAGAAAGGGGGCCTCTGTGGGATGAGGGAAGGACTGACCCCACAGAAAGGCATGCAGAGCTGCCCCGTGGTGGCTCTGCAGGGGTGAGAGTGCGAGAGTGGGGCAGGCAAAGGCTGACGGCATGCAGGGACAAACCGAGGAGGGGCCCTCAAACACAGCAGTACTGATGGCTGAGCATGGGACAGAGGCAGAGTGCCTGGAAGACACTGGACCACTTCAAAGCACATCAGGCAGTGAATAAATGGAGCCCAGTGACAGCCCAAGGAAGAAAAAGCCATGCAAGAAAGGCCCCGTCGGGCTGAGCCCCGGTGGTGTAGTGGTTGTGCACGGGACTGCGGCCCACTGGGACGGAGGTTCAATTCCAGCAGTGGGGCTGAGCCTCCTACTCCCACCACCGGAGAGCAGTGATGCCCCCCCCCCCAAAAAAAAAAAAAAAAGAAAGGCCCCGTCATGGAGGGAGAGACGTCAGCCTCGCTGCTCTGGGAAGAGGACACAGACTGTCTGAGGGCTTGAGGCCACCACAACCCACGGGGTGGCTCCGGGACAACCGGCCACGGGCGTTCGGAATGGCTGCCCCCACTCAAGGTTTCTGGGTGGGCAATTGTTTATGATCATCCTTTTATGACTCTGTGACCCTAACCCCCTGCTCCGACATGGCCAGTATTTATTTGTATTTGCTATTGTTAAAGGTTTACTTATCTTTTCTCCCTCACTGACAACGAATGGATTCCAGCTCAGAGCGACAGGACAGAGCAGACCTGCTTCCAAGGGTTTCTAAAACGGCTGCTCTTTCTGGAAACGGAGAGGCTCATCTCCCTCCCTCTCTGAGCAGCCGGGGGGTCTGAACCGCTAACCTCGTGGTTACCCACAGCATGGACCTTGTGCGCATCCATCCGTCCGACACTTGGCCTGCTAGCCTGCTGTGAGCGTGAGCACGGGTGTCGACCTGGGGGTGCCGGATGATCTTTTAAGCTGGGCACGTGCTTCCCTTGGAGGAAAGTCCAGGTTAAAATCTTCAACCTGAATCCTTCCTATGCAAGTGTGGCTCAAGCGGCTGCGCTGGGACCCCCTCCCTGCAGCAGCGGCGGCAGCAGCCACACGGGCCCAGGGAAGGGGGGCCCGATGTGAGCCTGAGCTGCCCTGCGAGTTCGCAATTGCCTGAGCCGAGGCGCTCTCACCCTCACAGAGAGGCAAGGTCTGCAGAGCCTGCTTCTCCGCATCCAGGCGGCCAGAGTGCCCGGGCAGCTGCGGTCTCACGGGTCGAGTGCGAAGCGTCCACAGCCCTGCAGAGAACGTGGTGCCCCGTGAGGGCAGTGGAAGCCCAAGGATGACCCGGCTCTCCACAAAGCTCCTTTCTGAACGCCCCCGCCGTGCATCACCAGACCCAGTCTCTCCGTGAGAGAGCAACAGACATTCCCCAAACGGGGCTTTCTGGTACTTTCACTGCTTGAGGGGCACAGACTCGTGTCCTCAGAAGGGGACATAATTGCATGAATTCCCTGGGTTTTCTGTACATTTCTTTTCAGGGGAAAAATCCAGCCTCACTTAAAGTGGAAAAAGTCGGTGGGGGGTGGGAGGTAGAGGGAGGGAGGAAGTGCTAGGAGTTTCGGGAAGCAGTGCTCCTGGGGGGAGGGGGAGAGGGCTCTGCAGAAGGGGTGTGGGGAGGGGCGAGTGGGCGTCTTTGTCTCTTTCTGCGTCTTGTCATCGTCCTCGGGGGCAGATTCTGCCTCACAGGAGAGCATGTCCCCTCCCGGCTTCCTTCCCGCCCCCTTTCCGCGAAAAACCACAAGACCAACATTACACAATCCGTGCACCCCACCCAGCCCCTGGCTCAGATGCCAGCGGAGTAAGTCGACCCCAGGCAACGTGCCCCTGCCCCCAAAAGGAAGCCCCAGGCCTGTGACGGAGGGCAAGAAGGCGGCAGCCACGCCACCTTTGTTCCTGTGCAGAGCCAAAGAGGCGGGAGGCAGGCCGAGCGCCTTGCTATCTGTGACCGATTTTAAAATAAACGCAGCAGAAACCCTTGGTCTGGCACCAATCGAATCGCCTGCTCTGAAAGCAGGTGGCTTTGATTAAAAACAAAACAAAAAAAAATGGTAACGAGCTATTTTTGGAAGGCTGTTTCTTCAACAATTTCTTTAAAATGTTGACATCAAAAAGCTCTTTCGTTGTTGTTGTTGTTGATGTTGTTGTTTTTTTTTGGGGGGGGGGCATCACTGCTCTCCGGTGGTGGGAGTAGGAGGCCCATCCCCACGGCTGGAATTGAACCTCCGTCCCAGTGGGCCGCAGTCCCGCGCATAACCACAACCGGGGCTCAGCCCTCAAAAAGCTCTTTCAATGGCACATTTCCCCGAAAGGCCCCTCTCATTCCAAAGACGCTCCCACCAGGTCTGGGAACCGTGTCTAGGTTGCAGAGGCTGCAATTAGGCAACAATCAAGCCCACAGCACTCACGGGGCTGGGGGGGCTGGGGAAGGGATAGCCACAGATAATCCCCCAAACAGGTCTTTCTGGAACTTTCATAACTTGAGGCACACAGATCACTGTCCTAAGCAGGGGATGTACGTGCATTACTTCACTGGGTTTCCTGTACATTCTGTACTCCTGTACGTGGCAGGGGCCACGTGGGCGGTGCCGTCCACCCCGGGGGCGCGTGCGAGCTGGCAGCAGGGGGGTTTCAGAGCATACTAAAGGGAGGAGGCCAGGGGCAGTGTGGAGGGCGAGTGGATGGCCCTCTTTGTGCGATGAGGAGAGCAAACGGTCTGGCTCGGTGGGTTTCGAGATGCTGCTTCTCAGGCCAGAGACGCGACCCAGGTCAGTCGGGCGCTCTCTGCCTGCCAGACGTCTGGAGACATGCCGCGTGAGGGAAGGGGCGGAGCCGAGGGGTCCGACGAGGCCTGGTGACGTGGGGGTTTCCCGGTTGCTATCGGGCCATCACAGCAGCCACCAGTTCAACGGAGGGACCAGCACGCGGCCCTGCGGCCCTCACGGCGGCTCCCGTCCTGATGCCCACTGTGTCCCTCTGTCCCTGCCCTCCTACTGGACCGGGAGGAAGACAGGGCTTGCCACTCCCCCGAAACCCACAGGGCAGCTCTACGCGGTGCTGGGCCATGGCGGCATCAGGCCCGACTTATGTCTGTTTGTTTTCCCACTTTTCCATGTGTGAGGTCCTTCTCCAGGAACTGGTCTCTCTGACAGCATGTCCTGAGTACGTGCCAGCTGCTGGTCCTACCAATCGATCATTCCAAATCGCCCGTTACCAGAGCGCCCATCACGGGGGTGGGGGGGGAGAGCGGGTTGGTGACTTTGCAGCACATCCTCCCATGCGCCTCCAGGTGCCTCACTCACCAGTGGCGGGGCGGGGCATGGCAGCTCTCCCTCTAGGCTCCCTCTCCAGGCCTGGGAGAGGCAGCATCCAGGAGCCCCGGAGAGAAATTGTATTTATTGCGCTCCCGTGATCCCGGAAGAGTGTTTCACAAGCATTTCACAAACATTTTCCTAGACATAACTTCTTTAAAGCACCACATTGGAGGATGACTCCTGGGCACTGACCGACAGCTGAGACGGAGCGGGGGAGGACCTAGAACTCGGCAGAGGCCCCTCCGCGAGCTCGGGGCCCGGAATAAGTAACGGGGCCCATCCTGGGACGAGCTGTATAGAGGGACTTTCATAGGGGAAGGCCATGTCCAGTGGCATCCAGAGCTGTGGCTGGGCCTACAGAACATGGCCTTCTCTGTGTGTAAGACAGGACACCAAAACAAAAGCAAACCCTCAGAGAAGCCTGTAGTGCAGGCAGAACTGCCCCTGCGAGTTTCCAAGGCCGTGGCTCTTTCCGGGCATAGGAAGCCCCGTCTTCCTGCCCAGGAGCTGCTCGCAGTCTTGAACTGTTGACCTTGCAGTTAGCAGCCCAGCATGCAACCACTAAGCTACCAAGACTCCTGGAGCAAGAGAGAGACACTGGGGAGTGAGACACAAGACTGCATCACGAGAGGGGACACACCTCCTTCCAAGAGATCACCTCACCCCACCCCCAAGTGATTTACCAAGTGCAGTAAATTAGCTGTAAATAGGGGCTGGGCCCCGGTGGCATAGTGGGTGTGTGCGGGACTGCGGCCCACAGGGCTAGCGGTTCACACCCAGCAGCAGCTCTCCAGGAGCAAGGCTGGGCCTCCCACTCCCACCAGAGGGCAGTGATGCCAAAAAAATAATAATCTATGTATTGAAGAGGTTTTTTAAATTAGGGGGAAAAAAAGTGTTTCCTGAGTGATTTGCTCAAGAATACACTGGATAGGATTGCGGACAGCCCAGCCCCCCAGGTAATGGAGAGACCCGGGCGGGGGGTGGGGTGGTGTCTGTCTTTGCACTATACCCTGACCGAGTCCCAACAAGGAAACATTACATCGCACCGGGAAAAGGAGCCAGACCCTCACAACCTCCTAACCTGACGTTCTAGGAGCACAGGTCAGTCGGCAGGGACGGAACCAGAGGAGGACACACACACACACACACACACACACACACACACACCCTACAAAGGCCCATGAACATGCAGCATCTTTCCAGAGCCAAGGGGATGCTCTGTGTTGTTTCCTGGCGGTGGCAGTGGTTTCATGGGCACACCCGTCTGCCAAATGTTGCCCCACCAAATGGTCAGTTTTGCAGGGATGCATGCGGGTGACAGATTTGGTACAGTCACCGTGTTAGAGAGACCTGCCGTGGGAACCTGAAGCATCTGTAGCCATCACACAGATGGAAGCTGATGGGCTGCCTTCCACGAATTCCCCGTGTCCTATGGAATGGCTGGGTGGCATGCTCCGCTCAGTGGAGGCCGAACAGGGCCCTGCACGTGCGGTGGCACACCCCCAGCACCCGACCAGTCCCATCAGGCAGCGCCTGAGACAGGGGCACTGCGCCCAGCCCCCTCAGCCCTTAGCTTGATTCGAGAAGGCAGGTGCAGCCGAGCCACCCCTGGCTCCAGAAGAAAGCATCCCTCGGAGAGAAGTGACCCCCTGCCTGGGGCACAAATTGCAAGTGTTGGAGGAATCAAGGCCGAGGGATTGGAGCATTTGGGGGAACGGAACAGTTCCCCGGGTTGTCTTAACAAAACGCCCCAGAGAAACGCGCTGCCTCTCAGGGCTGAAAACTGCAGGTCCAAACCAGGTGCCAGCCCCGTCGCTGAGGGACTGTCCACGCCCCTCTCCTCCTCCGCCGCTGGTCCGTTCCTGCAGCCCCACTGGGCCAGATGCACCAGCCTCTGCTGTCAATGAGAGCTGTCTTCCCCACTCCCACCCCCTGGCTACTAACCACAAGGTGGAGAGGTTCAAGCCCACCAGGTGCTCCTCTGGGGAAGGACGAGTCCGCCTGCTCCTGTAAGCTCCGAGAAGCACGTCGACTCTGCTCCGTGGGGCCGCAGTGAGCGGGATGCACTTGGTGGCAGAGAGTTTGGCCTACTCCAGTGGGACTGTATTAAGTTGACTGATATTCGCCAAGGAAAACCCCTCTTTCCCAAGCAAGGTCACACTCCCGGGTGCCACAGATCCCGAGCTGTTGGGCAGGTGCCCCCACACTCCAGAGAACCAAACACCCCCCCCCCCCGGTCCTGCACCAGCCTCCCCGGTGCAGCCATGGCGTCGGTCTGCCTCATCGGGGGCTGCCTCTTTCTCACGGACCCTCCCCTTGACCACGCCTGGCGCCCTTCCTTCCCAGGGGCTGCTCTCTCTGGATAGCACAGTCCTTCTCAGCTCTCAGGGGCATTCTGGCTGTGACTCTTCCCAGACTGGTTTGTCCTGGCAGCCGATGGTACTAGCACCACTCTTCGCCCATGCCGTAACGCCAATGCATCACTGCTTCTGGGGCCAGGTGCTCCCTGCATACGAGGCGCATGAAACGACCACGGCCTGGTCCGGCGCACCTGTGTCCTCAAAGTGACGCTTTTGCTTGGAACACCTCACAGAGGGTCTTGGCAGCAGGGCTGCTGCTTCTGTGGCCTTGATCGGGAATCCAAGTAAAATGAAGTCCTCGACGACGACGACGACGACTTCGATCGTGTGTCCCGATGCTGTCAGCTCCGGGTCCGGTTGTGGGACTGGGCTCTTCTTTACACAGAGAAGGCTCCGCCCTTGATTTCATTCGGCAAGTGCCTCAGGTCCCCCTTGCTCTTGGCAAAACCAGGGTGTGTCGTTTGCACATGGGAGGCTACCCGTGGTTCTCGACCTTCCTAATGTCGTGACCCTTTAATACAGCTCCTTGTGGTGTGGCGACTGCCCCCACCCACATCCTGACATCATTTGCATTGCTACTTCATCACCGTAAATTTCCCGTTATGAATCAGGCGGCCCCGGGAAAGGGTCGTTCGACCCTGCTGTGCAGCTCGGTCTTCCTGCAGTCCTGTCGCTGCCTTCTTCATGCAGTCGGGCCTCTTGGCCCATCTCTTCCCTCGGCGGACAGGCCGAGCTCGTGTGCGCCCCACACATCTCTGGAGGGCCTGCAATGCGACCCAGACGCGTACTCGGGAGAGAAGCCCGGGCTACTGCTGGCCAGGGCCTCCAGAGGCCAACGCAGGGGATCTGGAAGCGCAGCTTTTCAGAAGTGCACCCTGCTTTGCACAGACTTACTGTCAAGTCTTGGAGGCGCGCACGGGCTCAGCAGGGACCGGGGTCCCGGGGCTGTCTGGAGGCACGCAGGAGAAGTCCAACGTCAGCTCTGTACAGTTAACATACGAGTGCTGCGCTAAGCCTGTTCGTGCAGTGGACAGGCCAGGGAGGTCCCACCGCTCCTTGGTCTCTTCAGAAGCCTCCTTCCGACCCGCCGGGTCCCCGCAGCCCTTGCTGCGTCCGTCCAGGTCTGTTGCTGGGGCCCCCGAGTCGGTGTGAACTCAGCAGCTGGAGGAAACTGGATGAGGCGGTCACTGCCTAGAGAAAGTCAGTTCTCCTTCCACCCTGAGGGCTCCCTGCCCCAGCAGGCCAAGGCCGGGATGGCACCCGCTCCAGTAGGGACCCAGCTGCAAAGTGCATGGAATTTTAAAACGACCTGGAAAGGCTGCTGCGTGAACTCTTCCATCTGACTTATGCAGACACTCGGCAGGAGGCCTACGACAGCCTAAGTTCATGCCACCAACTGAGACAGAGAGACCAAAACGATGCTTTAAAATGATAAAAGCCAAGTGGTTAGAAAAGAAACAAGGTCCACACTGGGAAGGGTACACTAACAAGTGCCATTCGACACTGGATGGCATGGGAATGACAGAACTTTCTGAAAAACCACCTGACAGCAAAGAACAAGAGAGTTTAAAGAGGTCACCTCGGTGACCCCGGGGTTCCCGGTACAGGAGCCCGGCCTAAGAAAACGGTCAGCAACGTGGGAAAGTTTCTGGCGCCATGGCTTGAGGAGCCATCTGCAATCGCAACAAAGCAGAAGCTTCCAAACACCTCACGATTATCCTGGGGTGTGCCCACTTTGCACTGTTTGGCTGTGGCTCTGAGCCCGAGGTCCCTGCTATGCGGGCCCAAGGGGGCTGAACTGTCTCTCTGCAGCCAGTCACACTGTGTCATCATCGTTGTTGGTCAAGGAGATGCATGTTGGTCCAGGGCTGGTCACCCACTGCCCCCCACCCTAGGAAAGGCAGTTGGCCTGTTTGCTGCTTGCCAAGACAATGGTCCTTTGTTCCTGAGCTGTGCAGATCATGTTCGTTTATTCGAAGCCATTGTCTAGTTCACCCCACAGAACTTGGGGACAGGGGAGTCAGCGACTTCATGCTGCTGCCCCTGTTCTTGGCTGGGCTCCGTGTGGTAACAGATGGTCTCAGGTCCTCGTGCAGCCCATCTACTGGCTTGTCCGGCCATCTCCTGACCCCTCCCTCCCTCCCTCGAGGAGATGGGCCTTCCCCGAGGGGGCATTTACAACTGTAAAACAATAAAAGTCTCACATACTTAGTAGGCAGCTTCTCACGGGGAAGGAAGAAATCAGAGTTTTCCAGCCCGTGTTCAGATGGAGGTGAATTGTGCACTGGCGCGACAGAACGGGAATCTGAGCCGTTACCTGGGAGTCCCCCAGACTCAGCTTGTGCAGACCGTCTGGCTCGTCTCCGTCTCCACTTGGGGTGTCACTGCTTCACGACGAGTGTCCCCTGGGCTCCACGTTGGGAACGGGCAGAGCTGCCTTTGCTTCTTGGCCAGGACTCTCTAGATCCCAAGAGTCTTGGGAAGGCTGAGAAGGCTGGAGGGCAGGCGCACTAGGACCGGAGCGAAGGCAGGGTGCGCCGCGTGTTTGCAAGTTTTCATGGCAAAGAAAAGGCATACATGTGTATAGCGAGGGCAAGCTGTAAAACACGCCACAGAAGATCCCTACCACTTTTTAAGCAATTTTTAGAGAAACATGAGTACAGTGTGCAGACAGGACTGGAGGGACCGGGAGTCTGAAGCACATAGAAGAGCAGCCATGCCACCCACATGGACAGCAGCTCCACGTCACTCTTCTCTCTGCGTCTGCACGCGCTGGGAGGCCCCAGAGCCGTCGACTCGCCAGCTCAGGCCCCTCCTTGTTCCCAGCAGGAGAGGTGAAGAGATCTCGGCCACTTCCTCTCCAGTGGCTCAGGGCCGGCCCCGCCCTGGGTGAGTGAGCCGGGCTGCAGGAAGGGATGTGTTTCTGCAAAGAATCACAAGAGACTTGCGGGCAGGTGGATGGGAGGCCGGGTGAAGCGGGGAGACAGGTGGGTGGGGCAGCAGGCAGGATGAAGGAGCAAAACAGGAAGAACCCAGCCCCGGTGACTTTTGCTCTGATGTGCTGAGCCTCTCCCAGCCTCTCAGAGGGACTCTGGGGGGGGGGGGGGGGCCTGGCGCACAGGCAGGTCGACTAGAGGGTGAAAGAAAGGCTCTTCACACTCGGGCGGCCACCCCACCAGACCCCGCTGCTCACAGCCCCGTTTCAAGCAGCCAGCACAGGGGACAGCAGGGGCCGCTCTGCTCCTGGGTGGAGCTTGTGCTGGTCTGTGCAGGGGAACCCCGGCAAGACTGGGTCCCTTCCCGAGGTGGGGCTTCTCCGTCAGGGCTCCCCTCCCTCGTTTGTAGGTGACCAGGTTGGTACTGGGGACAGTGCACGAGTTATGGGTGTTTCTGAGGCTGTAAATCGTTTCAGAGGCGAATCGCCACACTCCCCCCATGCCTGGAATGGCTGGTGAGATGCAACGGCCCCACCGCACAGTGTTTAGCCCGACGTGCCACCTGGGCTCCCTGGTGCAGCCTCGCCTACCAGGTGTGGCTGGAGTGGGGTGCCAGAGCCTGGTGTGCTCTTTGAAGAGCTCGGCGTGGTGAGCCTGCAGGTGAGTCAGGACACCCCACAGCCCCAACTGCCACAGCGCCCACCTGGGCCTGAAAAGCACTGCTGCTGCACCCTCGGGGACAGAGCACTTCCCCCAGGGACACCGCCCTCTGCCCAGAGAGAGGCTCTTCACAGAAGCAACATCGAATCCTTAAAATGCTCTGCTTCCTCTCAAAGCAAGCTATACTGTTAGAAGACTCTCTCAAGTGTTTTCACAGAAGTAAAGAGTCACTGCGCAGCAAGTACCACAGATCTTTATCTGTTCTCCAAAGTCGTGTCAAAATCAGGCTGATGGTATCACTTCTCGAAATCAAAACTCCGTGCAAACGTAGCCAACATCCAGCCAGCGCTGCCAAGGGCTGCAGCGCTTTCCTGTCCCATCCACGTGGCGGAAGAGACCTGCCCACCACCCCACCACCCCACCCCCAGAGTCGCCCCCATTTCAGCGCTTAATCAGTGTCCTCATAAAGCTCAGAAAGAGGGTTGCTGTGAGTTCGCACAGCGAGCGTTTGTCTGATGGCTGGGACATGGGCGGAGGAACCTGTCCTTTGACTCTGGGTCATGTGGGCGTCCTGCACGCCTGGACAAGCAGGTCGCCGCTCTCCACAGGCCGGCCTGGAGGGCTGTCACAGAGCCACAGAGACGCCTGCGAGCAGCAGGGCCGGGCTGGGGAGCCAGCCTTTCCCGGCAGCCCAGCGACAGAGGAGGCAGACTGCTCCGTCCCAGGCCTTTTCCTGATGACATATCAGGGGGCTCCACGTGCTTGTCCCATTTCTGCCATAGCACGCACCCCTGCCTGCCTCACTGCCCCATCTTCCAAACCCACACTGGTCTGGGGCCATTCACTCTCGGAGGGACAGTTCTCTGCTCCAGGCTGGAACTCAGACAGGGTGACCTACTTCTGTACGGAAACCAACTGACCTTGGGGCAGGATAATGCCAGAAACAAAGTCCCTCACACGGCTGAGAGCCTAACAAGGCTTCTTTAAAGATCACAAGGGGATTTTAGTGATGTGCTTTTCTCTGTCATGTGAGGAGTTGGGGGGTGGGGGGGCTTGCTTTTACTGTCCACAGTGGATGACGTTGGGGTTTTCCATTCAACAACTCAGACATAGTTCCACATGTGCTTCATGCCCCTGACAACCAGGCACCCCCTCACTGACCCACTTCCTCCTTGTTTCCCGTCCTCCTCCCCCAATCCTTGCTGTCCTCTGAACTCTAAGGTCTTGCTACCCTTCTGATACTGAAAAGATGGTTATTCTAAGGGTTACATACTTCTCCAGTGTTACTGTTCACTTATACATCCTTCATTACACAGGCTGCCACCTCCTTTTCAGAAAGGAAAAAAACCTCAGTGACCTCTGGTCATTAAAAACTTTGGTACACTGGCCTGTCATCCGAGATGAAGTATCTCTCTAGATCTGAGCTGTGCTTCATCCCTCTCCTTCTCTCCAGGACCTTCTCCTGCGTTCCCTTCTAGAGCAGTCAGCAGAGGAAGCTGGGCACCATTTAGTCCTTCAACTCTTGTGGGGGGGGGGGGGGGGTGGGGAGACGCTTCATTTCCTGTGGTCCATCTCTCTACTGGATTGTTTCCAAGCTGCTCTGATTTTCCTCGCACTTCTTTACTCCAGACAGGGAGAGACCCATAGCTGCACTCTAACATGCTAGCTCATGTGCTTTTAAGATCCCAGGTGCCACTCGCCAAATCAACTGTTTACGCTAAGGATGTGTTACTGTTTTTATTTTTTAAGGCGGACGTTCAAATTCCTCTTACCAGAATGCTATGTGCCCACACATCTTTCTGAGGTGAAGAGGCTGGGCGTTCACAGCAAGACCAGAAAGGGAAGGGACAGTGGTTGCAAGCAGGTGGTTTGGTTTGTGCCTTTAGCACGAGGTGGTGTGGATGAGTGCCAGCCCTACCCTGCACGCACGCTGTACAGTGCCAGCGTGTGATGGGGACCGAGAGGGCAGGTGTCTGGGGAAATGATGACTGAATCGTCGCATGCCTGGAATTCTTCCTGGAATACTTTTCAGCTATTTTTTTCCCTACCAAGGGCAGGAGGCTATCCCTCCAGCAAAACCTTAACTGCTACAACCCAGCTCAGTTGTATTGTCAGGCCGTTGTCCCAGTCAGAAAGTGCTAACACATGAGAAGCTAAACTCCTTCCCTCCTCCCTTCCTTCCTGAGCCCTTCCTTCTTTCCTTCCTTCCTCCCTCCCTCCCTCCCTCTCTCCCTTCCTGGAGGAGCCGACCCTAATGCCCCGCCTGTAGCTTCAGTGATGACCTCTGTAGCTCACTCTTCTAGGGAGGGGTCGGCAGAGCTCAGTTGGCTGGAGCTGCCCATAGTCCTCTCTGGGTTGCTCCATGCTATTAAGTCGCCCTCCAGAGGCATGCCTGTGATGTCTTCTGCACTCTCTTTGTGGTTTTTTAAAACATAAAGTGGGGTCCAGGGATTTTTCAAAAGCAGAATATTCTTAGGAGAATGAGAGTGGGGCTGCAAATCTGCAGGTGCTTCCTGAGCCGCGCTGCAGTGCCCTTGGCGGGCCGTGTCCACAGGTTCAGAGCAGCCAGTCAGAGCTGGATCCCTCCAAGCACAGTCGCCCATGCTCACCAACCCCACATGTCTTTTTGGATCTGCAAAGCTGCAGCCACGTCTTAGGACCTTGGTGGCCTCGCCCCGTCCTGGACAATCCCATTCTCTCACCACACAGAGCGGTGTCGGCAGCGGTGGAGCCTGGGAAAGGGAGAGGCTGGGGACCGCGGGGGACTCCGCTGAGCAGTGCTGCTGTCCCTCACCTTTCCCACATCACAAGCCCTTCTTTGCACAGCATCCATCCTCCCTCCCTTCAATCTGGAGTGCAAACCAAAGAGTGGGCGGACCCCTCAAGCTTTCCGAAGTCCCCTGGTATACACAGTACAACATACAGAGACCCAGTCAACGATTTCTACCCATACAGTTCACCAACCTGGGCCACACACTCCATGCAGTGCACCCGCCCTGCCACCACTGCACAGCCCCCAGACTCTCCTGGCCCCAACTCCTCGCGGTGCTCCAGAGGCACTGCTGTCCGCCCGCCAACCCTCCTTTAGAGAGCTGGTGTTCTGCACTGACTGCTGCTTGCTTGAAAGGCAACCTGGGGGGGAGGGGGGAGGGGAGGGGTGTGGATCACCTCAAGGCCACAGTATCAGCGTGCCCACTCCCAGACCTCAGCAGATCCAGAAAACCAAGTTTCTAGTAGAATTTAAAGTCTTTGCCCCATAGGCCCCATCCTCAGTAGGCTTTATTGTTAGAGCAGGTACAAGGGTGAAGAGTGACGCCACAGGCCCCAGAACCTCGCTCGACGCGGGCGCCTGTCAGGGGAGAGAGAGAGACACCTGTCCTCACACCAGGTTCAACAGCCCAATTCACAGGGGCCGGCCCCGTAACTACTGTTGCCACAACACCAGCCCAGCTTACAGGTGGCCTGGGAGGCAACCGTGCCAGGCAAGGGCTGAGAAGGAAAGGCTTTCCTACGAGAGGCTAAACCTCTGCAAATCCTGACCATGCTTGGCACCAGGCTCCAGAATGTAAAACCACGTGGCACCCTGCACAGGGAGTTCGCACCAAGCTCTGATGCCCACTGCAGGGCAACGGGGCACCACCCAGTGTTCCTGGAGGAAGGCTGCAGGTCCCGAACACCTCAGAAAGGAAGAGCGGGAGGTGAGGGCCGGGGTTCGGGCCCCAGAAGCCCCTGGTCCCAACGAGTCTGGTGCCCACCCCAGCTCCACCCTGAGCACCTGCGCACCCCCTGCTCAGGGGGAATGGATCCTCTGCTTCCGCCACCTGGGAAGGGTTGGGGGCTTGGGAAGTGTGCCTGGCACTGAGTCAAATGCCCAGCAGCTAGCGTTCGCCCTAGCTGTGGAGATGTAATTCTGTGCCTCCATTCCTCTGATGCCAGGAATCGGGTGGCTTCTGAAAGGGCAGGTCTCACCTGAGCACCCAGAAACTGACTCCCACAGAATTCCCAAGCTCCTACACCAAGCACGTCTCAGAAGCTGAGCTGACTCGCACCTTTAAGTCCTCACGTCCCAGCAGAAGGGCAGGTCGTGCCACAGAGGAAGAAGCGTTGGCTGCATGGACTTACCTCGAGCCAGCCAGGTGGTGTGAGGGAGAAAGCAAGGAGGACTGACCGGGTGGGGTGGTCAATAAACGGTGACCAAAGCTTAAATACATATGCCCAGAGAGCCTGTCGGGAATAGGAGGCTGGGAAGGGGCTACAGGAGGTCTGAGATGGGCTCGAGGGAGCCGGTGGGGCGGGAGCCTGGGGAAATCGCTCCAGGCCCTGAGAGTGCCTGGAAACAGCCCTGCAGTGCGTCTCTTCGCGCTAGCCCCAGCACTGTTGGGATGTTGCTGTCTTGGGGCATCGGCACACACCAGCAGGCAAGGCCTTCAGCTGCTGACACCCGTGGAGCCTGGCAGCTGCTGCATGTGCACATCCGCCTGGGCGCCCCGAGGGAAAGACAGACATCCGAGCCAATGCTCACCCGCAGCGCGGGCGCACTGCCACCCCGGGCTTCTTCAGAACCCCTTGAAATCTGCTTCCTGTGCCTCCTGCACGCCCATGCCCCTCCCCAGCATCCTCGCTGACCGCGCTTGTGAGGGGCCACAGTGATGCAGGGGCCCAGGTGCCGGGCGAGCAACTCACAGCACTTGTCATGCCACTGGAGGGGCCTGGAGCAGTCTGCTTCCAGGCAGGTGCCAGTCAGGGGTCCTTGTGGTCACCCAGGAACTGGAGCCGATTCCACGGCACTGGATGGGGGTCCCCGTCTTAAACACATTCCATCCTTCTGGCCATGGAGGGGACCACACTGCTGCCAGAGAGAGGCGGGCTCTTGACAAAGAAGCCACCGGAGGAAGGGGAAAGACCCCAAGTGAGGAAGATGCGAGCCTGACCCTTTCGAATGGCAGCCCGTCTGGGAGACACTCAGTCACGGAGGCTGGGGGGGGGGGGCACCGCGGGCAGTGAGAAGTGACAGGAACCCCTGCATGCCCCTGCACCTCGCGCGGGATGTTTTGCTTTCGGTGCGTGCGGAGAGGGAAGCCAAAAGGCAGAGGCAGCGGATTTGAGAGGATGTGGGATGCACGTCTTCACACGGCGAAGCCAGCCCCGCCACCTCCACGCTCTCCCACCACAATGGACACCCGCCAGCAGTGAGCCACGGAGGGCAGGGTCCTGAGAGGCCCACTCCTCGGGGCCAGTCCCTGGAGCTGAGGTTTCCCAACACGCACTCAACTGCCTGGCCCTTGTCCCCACCAGAAATAGCAACAGAAAAACAAGCCACGCCCACAGCCTGTCAGTTCCGGCCAGTGGCGACCCTCGAGACTGTCCTTTCCGGTGGCTGAGGCTGGGAATCTGTATAGGACCAGACAGCCTCATCCCTCCCCAGACCTGCGGTGGGTAGCCCAGCACTCAAGCAGCCACACCACCAGGCCTTTCTTCCCTGCCAAGGGGACTACTCACTCCTCCCCCTGTTCTTCCCACACGAGGTGGAGATGAGAGAAACCTACGTGGCAAGATGGTTTCTGATCATACATCGGGTCAGTCCTGACTCACTGAAGCCTGGCAGGACAGGGTGGAACGGCCCCTGTGGGCTTCAGAGACAGCAAAATTCCTGAGAGGCTTTCTCCAGAGGGGCGGCCGATGGCTTCAAACTGCGGACTTGGTGATTAGCAGCTCACCGTGTAACCTGCGAGGGCACCAGGACTCTGTGGTGACCATGGCACATGTCAAGAGGATGGGTATGCCTGGCCATAAGGCTCCCACCGCCTGAACTATTTCTTTATCACCATAAGGCAGGCCGGTGAGGTCTACACGGCTCACAATTTTCCCATCTACTTGTCTAGGCACAAAATCTCAGTGTGAGAAAACCGTCATCGGTAAAGTCTCCGAAGAAGGAGGCAGCGGCTGGTAGGGCTTCCATCCTTCCTCTGGCAGCAGGTGCTGGATGGGCCTGAGCTCAGGAGAACAGCGTGGGAGCTGTGTGAGGAAATGACGGACCAGACGGGTGCTGTGGGTTCAGTGATCCCCGGACATCTGACACTTTGTCATGGGTGCAGCCTCCCTGTCACCAACGCTTCCACTGAGCACCGAGGGGCAACCTGCCTCCTCCTCTCTCTCTCTCTCTCTCACACACACACACACACACACACTCTGGCCCAAGGGAGGCATCAAAACCCATCAGTGACCTTCTGACGCTGATGTCCCTCCTCCGATTCTGACGAAGGCTATGATCCTTCTGCCGCCAAAGAGACACAGAGCCAAAGACACTTCAGGGGGAGTTCGGAGGGCCTCAGCCCATTGAGGGGCAGCTGCAGGTTAAAACAGTTGGCTCAAGTTCAAAAGGCACCAGGGGCAGATGTCAAATTCCTCAGACAAAGCCTTCCTGGAGCGGAGTATCCTCTGAAGTCCAAATCACCTCTTCTTCCGAGAAACGGGAACTGTCCCGGTCCAGGAAGGCGCTGATTTATGAGGAAGATCACATGACCCTAAAAAAGTCCCCAATTATTTCACATTTCGGGACATCCAAATAAACACTATGGTGTCCCAGGGAAAGTCCACCAGAGGAGGACGGGAGTCTGTGTCCAGTGGCATGTGGGCACGGCACGGTACCTCAGGGGAGGAAGACTCCGGTGTTGCTCTGGAAGCTCCCGTGGCAGACGTGGAGGCTTGGAGCTCTTTTCTGTCCTCAGCACATGATCAATGACTTGGGTTCTCAAAGTTTATACATCAAAATGGCAGCTTGAAATTCCTAACACTTCTCAACAAAGCGGCAATGCTAAAAATAGTGGTTAAGTCAGGGGGCAGTACAGCACCGAGGAGACACGCAGCTTTCCTCTCGCTCTTTGATGCTTCATGAACCCAATTCTACCTTACAAATCCAGCGAGACCAGAGCATGTACACTAGTACAGATAAGAGCTGGAAGCACAGGGAATCCAGGACAGACAAACCCCTCAGGGCCGATAATGAGCACAGAAAAAATACCAGGAGAGGAAGGGGAAGGCGGGGGGGAGAAAGGGAGAATTTATCACATATCACCCCCATTCTAGGGGGATGCACAGCAGAAAAGTGGGTGAAGGGAGACAGCAGTCAGTGTAAGACATGAAAAAAATTTTCATAAGTTATCGAGGGTTCATGAGGAAGGGGGAAAATGAGCAGATAACAAGGGCTCAAGTAGAAAGAACATGTTTTGAAAATGATGGCAATATATGTACAAATGTGTTTGACACAATGGATGCATGTATGCGTGGTGATAAGAGCTGTATGTGCCCCCAATAAAATTTTTTTTAAATAGTGTTTGAGACTCCCTACCTAATTCATAACAACAAAAATTATTAAAAACAACAATGGAAGATAAACAAGTGGCCATCTAGCTCAGAAGCAACAAAGCCAACATGGAAGAAGCCCATCCGCCTATGGGATCATGAGGTGTCGATGGGATGGGATCAGGTATTGGAAAACCAAACTCAAAGTGAATGGGGGGTGAGAGGGGTAGGGTGGAGACCCAATGTCCATCTGTAGACAATTGGACATCCCCTCACAGAGGGCTCACAGGGAAGAGAAGAGGCAGTCAGGGTGCAGTACAGCACCGAAGACATACCCAACTTTCCTCTGGTTCTTTGGTGCTTCCTCCCCCCACTATCATGACCTCAACTCTACCTTACAAATCAGATGAGCACAGAGCATGCACACTGCTACAGACAAGAACCCACAACACGGGGAATCCAGGACAGAGAAACCCCTCAGGGCCAACAAGGGGAGGAGAGATACTGGGAAGATTATGGGAGGGTGGGGGGAGAAAAGGGGTATGGATCACAAGGATCAACCGAGGACCCCCTCTCAGGGGGACGAGTGGAAAAGTGGGTGAGGGGCGACAGAGGACGAGGCAAGATAGGGAAAAAAATAATCTATAACTTAACAAGGGTTCATGAGAGAGGGCAGGCAGGGAAGAGAAGGGGGGAAATGGGGAGCTGATATCAGGGGCTCAAGTGGGAAGAGAATGCTTTGAAAATGATGGTGGCAGCATGTGCGCAAACGTGCTTGACATGCTGGATGAATGCATGGATTGGGATGGATGTAAGAGTCCCCAATAAAGGGACTTAAAAACGAACAAAC
>PVJH01011943.1:19602-35771 GCA_004026705.1 Nesogale talazaci | reverse complement strand
CAACCTGTGGGTCGTGACGGGGCGACACAGGGTCGCCCCATTAATAACAGTCGCAAAACTTCAGTTATGAAGCAGCAACTCTAGACACTGTATTAAAGGGGCAGGGCATTAGGAAGACGGAGTGTCACTGCTCTAAGCTAAGCTGCCAAAGCTGTCAATTTACAAAGTAGAAGAAAAGTACAAAATGTCTAAAAAATAAATAAATAAAAGGAACTCCCCCAATAAAATGATCTTTAAAAAAAGAAACAAAAGTATCTGAGAGGGGTACAAAGAAAAGAAAAAGAACTGTGAATGAAACATCCAACAACTCTCACGGCCACCGAGTCCATTCCCACTCAGAGGGACCCTGAAGGACAAGGCAGAACTGGCCCAGCAGGTTTCCAAGACTATAAATCTTTACGGAAACAGACAGCCTCATCTTCCTCCCTCCGAGCAGCTGGTGGTTTTGAACTGCTGACTTGGCAAGTTAGCAGGTCACCTCCTAACTCGCCATGCCACCAGGGCTCCTTATTGAAACGTAGTTCAACAAAGAAGACTGATACTGACAGAATGAGCTAACGTGAAAAGCGATGATTGAGGTTCGAGATGCTGACTACAGGGATGAGCCCCGGTGGCATAAGTGGTTGAGCGCGGGACTGCGGGCCGCGGACTTGGTAGTTCAAATCCAATGGCGGCTCTCAGGGGCAGCGCTGGGTAGCGCCCGCGACCACCTGAGGCAGTGATGCCCAAAAATAAATAAAAAAAGATGTTGACTACTAAGCCCATTGCTTAGGGGCTGACCTATAAAGCTGGGTGGTTGGAGCCTGCCATGCCCACAGGAGCAAGACTTTAAAGACGACAGCCTAGACCAATCTCAGCAGTGGCTGGGCCAGAAGTGGAAAGAACAGTGTGTTATCTCAGGGGAAGAACAGTGTGTTATCTCAGGGGAAGGCAGCTGGAAGAACTGGGAGTCCAGTAATTCCTTTGTGTGGTAAAAGCCTATGGGTGGGTTGGCGCAGCCTTTCTGCTTCCTTGCAAACAAAAGAACGGTGATTTTCAAAGGCTGTGTAAAAGGGAAGAATCAACCTCTTTCTCGTCTCCCTGTGTGACGATGTGACCTTCCAAGGCAGAGGGGAGCTAGGGTTGCAGGTGGAATGAAGCTTGATCAGCAGCTGTCCCTAACTGGGCAGACTGTGAACATTCTGCATACATTGTAACCACTAGAGAGCAGATAAGAGAAAGGCAGGCATCCGCAAGAGAGGAAAAGAAGCTGTGAAAGACAGAAAACTCAAGTTCCCTGCCATCGAGTTGATGCAAACTCACGGTGACCCTACAGGACGGGGAAGAACTGCCAGGGTTTCACTCTTTACGGGAGTAGAAGGTCCCATCTTTCTCCCTCAGAGAAGGAAACTGCTGGTCTCAAACTGCTGATCTTGCAGTTTGCAGTGCAACTGGTAACCCACTGTGCCAAAGTCACTGGCGACCTGGAGGCAGAGCAGTCAGGAGGCAGCCTTTGGACTTGGTCTGTCCCTGCGCTGAGACCCTGTTACCCCCAGAGGAAGACTGATGCCAGGCCCCGTGGAGATCTCCAAGGAATGGTGGGTCCAGATGTCAAAAGGAGACAGGTCCTTTCCCCCAGAACCGCCACAGAGCGTAATCTCTGAATCCGAACCTCTAGCCTCCTAAAGCATAAATTGGTGTGCTTGTGAGAGCCTCCATGCATACAGAATGCATTGCAACAACCAGACACCAGCTTCCTGCTTGTGTGCTTCGGGTAAGAAAGTTAGGTGGAGGCAGAGACAGACGAGCGTTCCCCCCAACACGGGAGGCTGAGACACTCCCTGGCAGGGGGGCAGAGCCAGCCTGCGGCTGATGAAGCTGGTGGGCTTGCTCCTCACCGGAGAGCAGACAGGGGGAAGTGCTCATGGGAAGCCTTGGGGGGGGGGGGGGGCAGCATCTCTCTGTGGATCACAAAAGGAAAGTACAGGCACGCACTGCCTTGCCTTCTCCTGGACATCGGGTCAATTTTGACTCATATCAGCCCCACAGGACCGAGCAGAACTTCCTCATTGGGTTTCCACATCTGCTGTGACTGGAAGCCACCTTTTGGCTCACAGCCACAACACTCAACCAGACGCCTGTCCCGGGGAAAGCCAGAGCGCAGGCTGCGACTCCCAAACCCACCTCTGCGCCAGCAGCCAGTTAGTTCTTCACTCGAAATCACACAAAACATCACAGCAACATGCTTCCCTGTTTACGTCTTGAGAACTGGCGTGTCAAAGCTTGCTGGCTAACACCAACAAGACGCCACCTACGTCACCTTGACCAGGAACCCACGGTGGGTCCCACAGAGGGCCGGCAAGTGTTTCACATTCTGCCCCGCTGGAGCTGGGCGGCCGGCGGCCGGCACGGGGTAAAGCGTGGATGCACCCAGGTGGGCATGCAAATTAGCCGCCCCGAAGTGCTCCAGGGACGGACAGGACAGGCTGTCACTGTGTCCCCGAGGCTAAGGTAGCTGGGGCAGCCCGGAGAGGGCTGCGTGTGTCTGGACAACTTGGCTTGTCCTTGCGCGGGTCCCAGCCCCGCAGACAGGCGGCCGGCTGGGCAGCAGCTGGCTGGCCCGGGCGCGACGGCCAGTCCACAGCTGACAGCGACGGGCCTGCACCCCCCGGGCTCCCTGGGGACACGTCCCGGCCGAGGCCACCGCCTCGGATGACCTGCCCGGTCGTTTTCATCCCCGAACAAAGAAACGGACCGGGGCTCGCAACTTGCGGAGCCGGGACCGGAAACTACCGGGAAGCCGGACCGTGCGCTCGGCCCCGCGGCCAGGAAGGCGCTGCTGGTGACAGCGACCCCGCCCCGAGACGCGCCCCCGGAGACCGCGGTGCCCTCTGCCATCGACGCCCGGCCCGCGGAGCCCGGCCTCCGCGCGCCGCCCGCTGCCCCGGCAGCCCGGCCCGCCCGCGGGGATGGAGGGAGGGAGCGGGACGCCGGCTGGCCGGCTCGCGGGCGCACTGACCGTAGCTGTCGTCGTCCTCCATGGTGTCGGCGCCGGGCTCCGCGGCCCCGGCTGCCGCTCGCCCCACCGTCCGTCCCGCGCCGCCGGCCGGCTCGCCCGCTCACTCGCTCGCAGCCTCAGAGCGGAGTCCCGCCCCCCGCGCCCGCGCTTCCGGCCCTCGGACTCCGGCGCCCCGCCGGCCCGCGCGCACGCGCACCAGGGACACCCGCTAACCCACCACCGCCCCCCCCCCTCGTCCGGGGCTGCGCCTGCGCGCGCCAGGCCTCCCCCCCAAGCCCCGCCCCCCAGACAGAAGCCCCGCCCCTGGCCTCCGGTTCACGTTCACACTCTCGGCGCATGGCCACCGCCCAATTCCGCGTGTGCGCGCACGCGGACACACACGCACACCCACTCCAGCACGTGATCGTCGCCAGAGCCCACGCTTGCGCAAGGGCGCCCACGCGGCCCGCCCCCAGATCTGAGGTCCGCCTCCGCCTCCAAGGCTCACAGCCCTAATCGCGCACGCGCGGTTCAGCTCCGCCCCGCCCAGAGGCTCATAGCCGGGGTGGCCACGCCTCTAGGGCCCGCCCCCCCGGAGGCCTGGTACTCGTAATAGGCAAGGTTTCGGGTTTCGCAAGCGCTGGCGGCTCTGGGGGTGCGCTCCCACGGTCCACGGCCCAGGACCAAGGTCGTGCCCTGCCACGTGCTCGGCGTGGGGTGGGGGTGGCGGCTTGGGTGGAGCCAAAGGAACACCTGCCTTTGGAAAAGGTCGCAGAAACGACTCCGCTGTCCCTTCTCAGCAATGAATGTCCTGAAGTCACCTCTGAGGTTTTTCATTCTGGGTCAAGGGGCCCCAGCGCCCAGCTTTTCGGGGTCTCAGGGAGCCCCGAGTTTCCAGTTTTGGTTGCGTGCTTCGGCCTGCATGGGTGGACCAGTCCTGGTGCCAGAGGCTGTAGACCCACACACTTCAGGCACCGTACTGGGCAGGTGTGTGCTGCGCCCACCGGCGCCTAATCACGGACTGAGCAGGCTCCTGCCCAGGACCGGTCCCAACTTCCCAGGCTAAAGCCCACTCTGCCCACCTTCCGGATCATCGCTTAAAACCCAGCGGGAGACCGCCGGAAGCCTCTGGGACCTTGGGAACAGCTCCCCTGCGGGAGGGAGAGAGCTTCACCGTTCCAAACACCCACCATGGGGGTGCTGTAGGACTTGATGGCAAGGAGGTTGGGTTTCGTTTTTAGTGTTTGACTTTTTCCTTGTAACCAAGTGGAAAACCCCCAATGCAGCAGAAAGCCAGCCAAACCTTCTGTCCCCCAGCACAGAGCACTGCCTGGGGTGCCACAGAGATCCTGGGTCCGTGTTGGGGGGCAGGGGGAAGGAGAAGGTACAGAGGCTCCAAACTGGTCCTCCTGCAAGTCTGTCCTCTGCTCACTCAGCGTGGGTGACCGGTTCAAGCAAGAAGCAGGTCAGCCTCGTGCCTTTTCCTGGCTCAGGGCCCTCGGGGCTGGGGCTCCTTGATTTTACACCCACATAACCTTACTTGAAGGGCTGTGCAGACAGATACACATCCGAGTGCATAGCTGGTAGAGATGTAAGTGGTCCTGGTGGCATGGTGAGTACTACTGCTCCTGGGTAGAAAGAAGAGTTGCTGTCCAGACACCCACAGGGTTGCCAGGAGTCCGAATCAACCGGGTGGCAGTGAGGTTTTTTTTCGACAAATGTGGGGCCTTCTGTCCCACAAAGATTTACAGCCTCCGACACCCCTAGGGGCAGTCCTACTCTTTTCTCTAGGGTTAAAAACTGAAAATAAACCCCCAACTCTCACCATCAGACAGTCAGTGCTGACTCACAGCCGTGCCCCTGTCTCCAGGGCTGTTACTAGGAATGACATCCAACTGGATGGTAGTGGTCTATTCCTTCACTACTGCTGTCCTTTGAGAGAGCCTGGGACCGGGGCCACCAGCTCAACCTCCCAGACTTGGGTCCCAGAGCAGGTGGATCCCTGGGAATCCCACCAGAGGGGCACCCTCATCTGTTGAAATTCTTTTCTTCTACAGTGGGGAGTCTGTCCCTTAAAGGAGGCGGCTTCCCTACACCAGCCTCAGGAGCCCTGCCTCTACTTCCTGCCCAAGGCGTGGCCCTGGGGCACGCTTCCTGTGGTTAGGAAATCTGTCCTTCCGTAAGTCAACACCTCCCCCCCACCCCCCCCGCCCCCGCCCGCCCTCACTATCACACGGATGGATCGGCCTTTACTGTCTCCTGAGGATCTGTAAGATCTGAAGCTTCTTTCCGAGAACCCCAGGAGATCAGACATGCCCCTCGTGGTTGTTGATTACCCTTTTAGAAGGCGAATTTTCTGGATCTCACCAGAAGACGCAGTCTGTGGTTGGATGCCAGCTCCTTCGTTTCAACGCACACGGCAGGGCAAAACCTCGCCCGCTCCTGTTCCATCCCCACAACCCTGGCTCCATTACAGCCTCGGCGGCAGCTTCCCCAAACACGATGTCTGGTTTGCAGGATGCTATAGAACAGGATGTGTATAGGGGGCGGGAGTGGGGGGGTGGGGTACAGTGGTTAAGGGTTAGGCTACTGACCTGAAAAGTTGGTTCAAAGTCAAGGCAGAAAGATGAGGCAGTCTGCTCCCATAAGGCCTGATCGATGCCCTGTGGGGCAGTTCCGCCTGGGGTCCTTAGGATGCGGAACCCCGCCGACTCCTGGGGTCGTTGCATCATCTGGTGTCGGTTTGGGATTCCTGAGGATGTCGCTCCTGACATAGCCAATGAGGCCCCTGTGCAGGCATGGTCTTCCCCTGAGGATTCTGGGGATTCCTCCTTGGAGGTGAAAACACTTCCCTCTCCGCTCCCTCCCTTGGAGATTCTCTACAGACAAGACACAGGACTCTGCGCTGCTAGATCCCGTGCCCTGGAAACTGGAGAAGCCATGTGGAGACCCTGCCAGCCCTGAGAAGATGACACCGCCACTCGATCCAAAGACTGTCTACCCGCCAGCCTGCGACCATGCTAATATCGGACTTATGGGCTGGCACTGGACTCTGCATAACGCTCTCTTCTGCACAGGTGAGTTTCTCTGGATTTGCTTCTCTAGTCTACCTGGACTAACACAATTCCCCTGGACCATTACAATCTCAGATGTTTGGAAACTGATGGTGGCAGCCATTGCAAATTTGAACTTGATCTAACTGAATTATGGGTCGTTTACAACGCCTGTAAGAGTACCCAATAGAGTGGTTAATATGAAGATATCTTCAACGCTAGCCAAAAAGATAAAAAAGAGCTACAGGCTGGGAAACCCACAGGAGTAATTCTCCCTGTCCTGCAGGGTCGCTGGGCATCAGCATCGACCCACTGTCCATGGTCTGCATTCGCCAAACACATTGCAAACACAGCAATGCACATGGTACCCTCAGACCCTTTTCTGTTGTTTTTTTTTTTTTTTGTGGGGGGGAGAGGGGGAACCTGACCTCCCATTCCTTCTAAGAGCCTCACCACCCTGAGGCCACCCAACCTGCTCTTGGACACGCGGGGCTCTGTCCCAACACTGCCGATTAGCGGGCCCCCTGCACCATGCAGCGCATGCGCACGTTAGCTGCACTTAGCAATCAGGCCGCCCTCCCTGTGCGCCCATCAGCAATCAGCCAGCTCACAGCCCACTCCGGGCAGCCTCTCCAAATCTCTCCTCGGGCGAGCTGAGATCAGTTCGGGTCAGGAGTGTGCCTCCTCCAAGATCGAGGTGTCACCTGAGTCCCTGGATCACCCGAGTCGCTTTTCTGCCTGGGTGAGCATTTGGGTGTCCCCCGTACACTGATGAGGGAAGACGGCCGGTGAACCGTCTGTGCCCACCTCTGGGGCTCGAGGTGGGCTCTGATCCCTGCCCTGTGGGCCTGGAAGCTGAGGTGCGGGCTCCTTCTACAAACGAGTCCATGCAGGCTCACAGCCGTCCCGTGGGTCTCCCAGACTGTAGCTGTTTACAGGAATAGAAAGCCCGGTCTTCTTTCCAGGGAGAAGCTAGTGGCTTTGAACTGCCGACCCTGCAGCTCACAGCCCAGCCCGACCCGGGCCCCCAGGTGCTGTGTAGCAGGAGCTACTCTGTCCCATTCGTCGCTAGGAGTCGCAGGACACGTGGGGTGCTGGTGGTGGGGCCCCAGGCTGCATGCCCATCTCTGCATGCTGAGTCATTATACAGAGCAAGACTCACCCCGTGTCAGCTCAGAGAGAAAGCCTAGATACTGGGTGTACACAGCCAAAGGATGTGTGACGGGCACGCCCTTGACAGACGACTCTGGTAGACCACGCCAGACTCCTGGGATGAACGGAGGGCGGCCTGGTGGTGTGGCGGTTACACCTGGGCCGCTCACCCCACCAAGGTCAGCAGTTGGAAGCCACCGGATGCTCCATGGGAGAAAGAAGAGGCTCTCTGCTCCCGGGAAGTCTCAGGAACCCACAGGGTGCGTCTACACTGTCCGAGGGGGCTGCGCTGAGTGGGCATCGACCCTGTGGCACAGAGGCTTGGTGGCAACGTGATGGAACGCATACCAGATAGACAAACCCAAGACCGCCCGCCCTCTGACCACCGCTCAGGCTAGAACATGACGGTCGGCAGTGACAGCTCATCCGGGGCTAACCTCTAAGCCCTATCTTGGAGCCCCCTTCCTCCAATCAAGATCTCCCCGACAAGCCACCCGGTCCCGCTGTACCCACTGGCATGCAACTGATGCCCAGCCTGCCAACACCAGCCTGCTGAAAGGACATCAGACAGACACTGTCTGACCTCTTCTCACCCACTTCCTGTGTGACTTCCTGCTGAACATCTCCCTCTGACCAGCTTGGTTGTTTGCTCCCACCCCAACCTGTGTGGGGTTGAGGATAGTGTAGCCCAAGTGATTTCAGTTCAACGGTTCTCAACCTGTAGGTCGGGACCCCTTTGGGGGAGTTAAACGACCCTTTCGCAGGGGTCGCCCGATTCATCACAGAAGCGAAACGACAGTGATGAAGTAGCAACGAAAATAATTTGGTGAGGGGAGGTCACCGCAACCGGAGGAATTGTATTAAAGGCATGAGGAAGGTTGAGAACCACTGCTTTAGTTAATCCAGGGCAAGCTCCCTGTCAAAATGCAGTTGGCCTAAGGCCCTTTCCTGCACACGGTCTCTGTGGAATCATCAGGCTGGCTGCAGTGCTCTAAAGCAAACCGGTGGGATTCAGATGTCACCTGAAAGGGCCAAATAAGGTTGACAGTCTTCTCTGTTTTACCTGACTGTTCCAGATGGAATCCAGTCACCAGACACACCCTGAGATGTCCTGATCTTGTTCTGTTTGCGGCCTCATGGTCCACAGTCTTTTCCCATGTGTCACCTTTGCGACCTGTGTTAACCTCGGACATCTGTCCGTGACACTCCTCCCCAAAGCATCCATTCCAAAGCCAGTGGGGTGTGCCCTCGGTGTGTTCTGATTTCAGAAGGGACCCACACTGCCTGTGTTGTGCTGCTTCAGACTACCCCCAGGGCTGCCACCTCCTCCCCGTGGTCGGGGTAGAAGACCAGCCGGAACCCCTCCTTAAGCCCGGCACCGTGGAGAGACATTATCTCGTGGACTCCATTTGTAGCATCTCTTCTGGGCTGTGGTGGGCAGTAGTCCCACAAACCTTTGCTGGGGTCCTAGGCTCAGAGCACCGTGCGTGGTGCTGGGGGTGAGAGCAGTCAGGAGTGGGCCCACAGCCTGGCTAGCAGGGTCCCAGGCACTGGTGAGGCCTCGCTGAGCCTTGGGCAAACTGGTTGGCTCAGACAGGAGGAGAGGAGAGACTATACCTGCCTGGCAAACGTGTGCCCTATCCATGTAGTAGGCACTTTAAACTGACTCTTGGACATCATCAATCACAGCCGGAGGACACCGCACTGAGACATTTGCTGGCCCCAGATCCTGTTGAATTGACTCAGACTCATCTGGGCCCATGTTGAGTTTCCTGGCTGAGAAAGGAAGGGCAGGAGGGGACGATGGGGAACTATAAACTCACAGCTCCCTGCTGTGGAGCTGATGCCCACTCATTGCCCCTGTAAGGGCAGGGTAGAAGTCCCCTGTGGGTTTCCACAACTGTACGTCTGTGTGGGAGTAAAGTCGTGTTCCTCCAGAGGAGCAGCAGTTGTTTCGAACTACTGACCTTGCAGCCCGTAACCACTCTGCCCCCAGGGCTCCTTGGACTACCGAATAGGGCATACTGGAGAGAATAACCCAACAGGAGTCTGAGACCCGCTTTTTGAGGTGCCTCTCAACACAGGTGCTACCTACCTGATGGGCCCTCAGCCAGTCCCTGAAGCCCTGCTCACGGCAAAGCGGGGCAAAGTAGGCCCTCAGAAAGGCTGGGGGTGTATCTGGACATCCCCTACTTCATAGGAGGAATGAGTCTGCCTGGACCTGCCCTAAGGGCAAGAGGAGTCAGGCGTGCGGGGCTGGGCAGTGTTTAGAGCAGGTATTTACAGTGGTGTCCTCCATACCTTCCAGCTCTTCTCAGGACTTGGGGATGGGATGGCAGGAGAGAGGGCACGGGACAGATGTCAATGACAGCTGGAAATCTGCTTCCCCATCCCTTCCCTGGAGCTCTGCCTTGTGTGGGAGTCTCCCCTCTCCCTATTTCATTCTGTCAAAGCCTGTCCTTTCCCCTGCGTGTGGATGGACCTGCAGATCTGTTTGCAGGGGAAGCTGATTGTGCTCTGCGGCCATCACCCACCCGTGTCCGTGCCCAACGAGAGACAGCTGACCCGGAAACCTGGGCAGCCTTCTTGGGACAAAGGGGGGTGTGCCCCCTGCCCTCGAGACCCCACCTGAATGTTTTCCCATGTGAGAAATCAAAGGGGGCTGCAGGATCTTCAGGCCCAGCAAAGCAGGCAGGGCAAGACCACCTTTGGAACGGGGGATGCCGCCCGTGGAGTGGAAGGTAGGCAGGTCACCTTCTCAGCAGGCGAGGCTTGGTGACATCCATGCTTCCCCCCCAGCAGCATGTCTTCCTGTATCTGAGTCGCCTGGAAGGAGCCAGCACCTGGTGGTGGGATAGTTAAGCTTTTGGCCATTAACCAGACCAGCAGGTCTCCCCTAAGACCTGGGGATCCATTCATGTACTCGGAAGCCTCAGCAGAGGGGCAAGGGGGGCCCCTCTAGGCCAATGGGCTACATAGTTCGTGGTCATGGAGGCACTCTGTGATGCGTGGCCTCTGGGGTCTTCAGAGCTTGTGAGGGGCCATCAAAGAAGCCCCTTGGTCTTTCTCCTTGTGGCACCAGCAGACGGAAGGAGAAGGTGGCCTCAGGTCACTGTCAGTTCAAACGACTCTCAACCTACTGGGGACCAGAAGAAACAGATGGTGCCCGGCATTGGGGAGACGAGCTCCCCAGGTCCTCAGGAGAAACAGGACAGCGAGAAGAGACCAGGCAAGCCAAACACATGGCCGTGTGGTATGCCCTCACTGAAAGCCGCTCCGAGGGGTGGGTTTCCAAGTGCGCAGCCTCTCCACTCTCCCCAGAGCAGCTGGCGGGGGCAGGGAGTGGAGTGGGGAGGTTGAAACTTGTGGCTCTGCCAGAATGGCCAGGGTCAAAGACCAGGCTCCTCCCACTGCACACCCCCTGGAAAAATGGCAGAAAAAACAGGGGCCTGTTTCACAGCCAGCCCCGCTTCCCTTCAGACCCCAGGTGGAGTTCTGAGAGGCCGCTGAGGTGTGTCAAGCAGTATCTGTGACAGCCCATCCAGTGGGAAACCTGCCTCCTGCAGGACCCCCAGGACTCACCTCCTGGCCCCCCGACCCTTTCCCTGACCTCAGCAATGTGTTTCCACCACATTCTGCCTCAGATGCCAACTGAGTCGCTGTCCTGAGTCCACACCCAAGAGCCGGTCCTCAGCAAGCCCTGGGCCCTGCTGCTGGGGGATACTGGCTCCTGGTGGTCCACTCAGGGTCCGGGCCTGGCCAGGGGCATGTGGAGCCTGCTGAAGCTCCCACGTACACGCTCGAGCCAAGCAAGGTGCTGCCAGGCGGGGACCCTGTTCCTGCCTGTGCTCGGATTGTAGCTTTCAGCTCAGCCCAGGTGATAGGCTCGCCTCGGTGCCCGCAGACCTCGCTGGGCTCAGAGACAAAGCCCAAGGGAACCAGGCTCTCCCTGCTGGCTGAGATCCACCCAGGGTCCAACCTTCTGACTCCAGGTGGGGGGAGGCCCAAGGGGTCCTGTTCCTGCCTTCTGAAGCAGGCCCCCGAGACCATCTTTCATGGAGCTGTGGACCCTGGCAGGGGCTCTGGCATGAGGCTTTACAGTGAGAGGCCGGCCAACCAGCACAGTTGGGGATCACAAAAGGTTTATTTCATTGCACCAAGGTCTAGGCAATGTTGGGGGCCCAACCCCTCCCTTGGGGGCGGGGGCAGACCTCTGTGGTGGGGTCCCACAGCCCGCCCCCGTGGTGTCAGGTGAAGCCGAGGTTCTAGGCCGGTCGGGGGAACTGCTGTTACAACAGCTCGGGGTACTTGTCCACGTGGGTTGAGAGGTGCACACAGCGCCCGGCCTAGAGCCTGGGTTCGGTTTCGGGCTGCGTCCTTGCCCTTCCCCGCTTGGCTAGTGATTGACCGTGCAGGGAAAGGCTGGCCCCGCTAACAGGGATGACGCGCCGTCGAAAGCAAGCCACGGACATCGTGGGGGTGCTCTCTGCAGAGAAGGGACGGCAAGGGGCAGACACATTCTGGGTGGGGGAGGTCCACGGAGTTTCCTTTCCTGACCTGGGGGTGTGAAGGGACCACGGCCGGGAAACGGCCCCCCTGGGAATGAGCACCGGCCCCAGAAGCGGACAGGTGCCTGTCCCGGAGGGAGTCTGTTGTTTCCTCAGCACCACTGGCACTCGGAGCTTTGACCTCGGTGACCTTGGGAGTCAGTTCCCAGTCCAGGCTCCAGAAGGATGGCCTCCTGCTGCCCCCCACTAGAGAAAGCTAAGAAAGGGAGAGAAAGCGGGAGGAGCCCCGGCTGCCAGACACGGGTGCCATGGAGATCTGATGGCAGGCGCTGCTCTGCAGTGCAGGCCCAGCCCCAGCTCTCTCCCACCTCTGGGGTCCCCCTGGGGGGAGAGCGGGGCAAGAGACCCAGCTGGAGTCCTTTCCAGATCCGCTGGCATCCCCCTACAACAGGCCTCCGGTTGGCCTCCGGAAGCCCCCAACAGAGGGCCCCGTTTGTGACAAGTTTGCAGGCACAGCTTGAGCGAGATTAAAAAAGAAATTCTTGGGTTATACAATCATCTTTGTCCACAAGCACTTGCAGGATGGCATGGACGGAGAGGGGTGGGGGTGCGCAGGGGATGGAGCTGGCACTTGTGTGGGGGGGAGGGGAGACGACGGCCGGTGGCCAACGGGGAGCAGGACACGGGCGGCCCGTTCCAGAACTCACTCCGGGTCAACCGGCTGGGTTAGGTCCGCCTCGGGGTGAGGCTGCTGACAGGGCCAGGCCCAGAGGTGTGAGGGGTGGCACTGGGCAGCAGGTGGGCGACTGCCCTCTCTTGAGAAAAAGGCCCCACTGTCTGTGGGCACTGCGTTCAGTCGGTGCAGATGGCCTGTTCTCTGTGTCCTCTCTCACAGGCCGGGCAAGCGTCCCCGGAGGCCCTGAGCTCCGGCTGCCCCGCTGTGGCAAGCGGGCCCCAGCCTTCCTCTCGGGAGCCCGCAGACAGCAGGCAGGTCCACAGTGCATCCCCGCAGGGTGCCCGTTAGGCTGGGGGCAGAGGGCAGAGGGCAATGAGCACCCCGCCAGGTTGCACCCCACAGAGGGCGTGATCAGAGGACATGGCGTGGCTGTCACCCCCAATGCCCCGCGGTCCCCTCCAGTGCAGGAACTGGTTTACACACACGCTCGTGGGCCCCTGGCCTGGACTCACGCGCCTGTGCTCACTGTACACCCTCTTCGCACCCAGACTCGTCGTGCACACGCCCAGCCGGCACCCGCGTGTGCTCACTAAGCGTGAGTGCTCCCCCCGCAGGCGCCTGCACGCACACGGCCGCCCGCCCGGCTGACCGTGGTGTCTTGGTTGCTCAGCGGCGGTAGCTGAGGCTGGCGGCCTTTGCCGGATGAGTCGCACACCAGAAGTTCCGCCTGCTCTGAAGCTTCTGGAAGGCATTCACGTTCCTCCTCTTCTCTCTCCGCAGCTTCTTTGTCTTCTTTTCCTGTTTCGAGGACCAGCGTGGTGAGAGGGGCCACCAGGGCCCGTTCGTCACCGCAAACAGCTACTGACCGCCGGGCGAGGAGGGTCGGCTGGCCCCACGTGGTGTGGGAGAGCCGGGGCCAGCACGGCTCCGAGTGAGGGGATGCCCAGGTTTGGCTCCTGGTGCTGGGGGTCTCACCCTCCCATGGGGGTCCTGGACCACCCCCTCCCAGCCGAGGAAGGACAGCGAGTGGTGGCACGGGGAGCTGGGACCTGAACGCGGCCACCGGGCCCACTCCCCACTGCCGCCTCTGCTTCCCCTGATCTTGGCCAGCCCCCTTCGGTGACCAGACACTACCTTCCCTCGGTCGAAGTCTTCATCCCAGTCATCCGTCACCGTCTGGCTCCGGGCCAGCCTGCTGTCCTCCATGGCGTCCCGACTGACGGCGGGCAGCTCGCCTTCCCACGTCAAGACTATGAGACAGACAGGCCGTCAGCCTGGTGTGGGTAGCCTCCGGTACAGACTAGCCTGGCCTTGTCCCGACTGTCCTTTCTCTCTCTGTGAGAAGGGGGTGAGCCTGCGGGGCACTGTCTCCCCAGACACAGTCCATGAGCTGTGAACCACAGGCAGCCTGTGCTGGGTTTTCCCCCAAAACCAGGGCCAGAGAGCCCTTCCCACTCCACCCTGTCCCTCAGGCCACCTGCTTTGATGGCGCCTGGCGGCCAGCCTTTCCCGCTGCAGAAGAGCCCGTCAGAGGGAGGGCCAAGCCCCCAGCTAGTACCTTTCCTCCCGTAAGCTTTATCCGATGAGAACTTGAGCAACTCCTGGACCACGTCGGGCTCTCTCTCCACGCTCCAGGGCACAGGAGGGACGTGCGTCTGCCCTGCAGGAAGAGCGGCGGGGACTCCTGTTCACAGCCCACCCTGCTTTCTCACAGGGAGACCGAGCGCCAGACGGAGGGGCTGCTGACGCGGCCTCTCTTGGACAGAGCTGAGGGCCAAGTGAGCACTTGAGAAGCCCAGTACCAAAAAAAAACCATCCGACCCAGCATTCTCACACCGCGGGTCATGGAACCCATCCGCCCCGATCGGATGGGCCAACGAGGCGGCCAGGAGCTTGGTCTCCCTCTGTCTCCTGTCCAGACCCTTGTGGGGGTTCCAGAAGCCCCAACCTCTGAGCTGGTGGCCCTGTCTCTTGCCTGGACTCACCCACAACTCTACTGATCTCACTACAGATGGTTTGCTGACTCTCGGGGCCTTCCATGGCACACCTGGGGGCCCCCCTGGCCCTCAGCAAGGCCCGGGTTCCGGGCACAGGACCGACCGTCTGCAAGGCCTGCCTCTCCTGCCTCTGTACAGCCCGCCCTGCAGCTCCACAGCTGCTAGCGGGGGTGGGGTAGGGTGGAGTGGGGCGTGGTCCCCTCTGCTGCGCTGACGGCCCCTCACTGAGGCCCCTGCTCTGACAGAGCCCGGACAGAGCTGCCTTGCTTACCATTCACGTGAGGTGCGTGGCCACTCGGCTCGGGGGCTGGATGCTCCTGCTGCAGGACGCTGGCCAGGCCCCTGGGAGGCTCGTGTACGTCCTCGTCCTGCTGGGACTCCCGCTTTCTCTTCTTCCTCCTCCTCTTCCTCGGACACTCGGCCGCCATCTCAGGGGCAGTGGCACCGGGGCTGTGGGGCCAGAGTGAGGTCAGTGCCCGCCCCCCATCACATGTCCAGAAAGGGCACCATGCTGAGTTCCAGCACAGTCCATCTACAAATGCCCCAGAGAACTGCCCCCAGGCCCAACCAGGACACAGGGACGCCCCTGAGAAACACACACACACACACACACACACAGAAACTGCCCAAGGAGCAGCACTCTGGACCCCAGGACCCAGAGGACTGAGTGCACCAGTCCCAAGTGCCGGCCTGTGTGTAGGACGTGAGACCCCCAGCGCGCTGGGCCCTGCATTGGCAGTGCCATCCTGTGGGGACCGCCCCCATTCACCACTGCGGGCACAGGTCTGCCACTTGCCCGCCTCGGGGCCACCCCGTGCCCGCTGGGGGCCTCAGCTGCCCTCACCTGTGCGAGGCTGGGGCTTGTGGGTGACTCTCCTCCACCAGGAGACCTTCCACACACTTCCTCCTCTTCCTCCTGCTGCCGCCGCCGCTGTGACTATCCTCCCAGTGAGAACCCATGGCCTGCTCGACCTGCTGTCCGTTGACCATCTGCTGTCCCCTGCCCTCCAGAGGGTCCTCGGGTGGCTCCACACGGCTGCGTTTCCTTCTGGGCAGCTCTCCCGACAGAGCGGAGAGGCTGTCACCCCCCGAGTGCTTCCTCTTCTTCCTCCTCCTCTTCCCCCGAGGCCCTGGGCTGGCGTCTCCGCTGGGCTGGCAGGAGGCCACCTCCAGGCCCAGGTGTCCGGTCTCTCCTGAGCGGTGCTTCTTTTTCTTCCGGGAGACACTCTGGGGGGCCTCGGCCTCCTGCGGGTGGTCCCGGGGGTATGTGGCAGCCCCGTTGGCCCGAGGCGGGGCGGGGAGGGTGGAGGGACAGCTCCGTGGCTCTGCTCTCCCAAGAAGGTGGGAGCTAGCGGGCGATGAAGGACACATGGGGTGGGGCGTGGAGGGCGGCCTTGGGTGGCTGGGTGGTGGTGTGGGGGCGGGAACAGCCCTGCAAAGACAGCCAGGTGTGAGGACCCCCACTGACACCCCCCGACCCCCCCCACCTCCACGTGTCAGCCTGCCAGTGTGCACGCATCTCCAGCAACTCTGGTCACTGGAGGCAGGACAGACAAGCGGTGCCCCTGGGCCAGAGATGACATAGGAGGCAGTACACGACACCTCCCTTCCTCAGCCAGCGGGGGCTATGTACTGGGGTTTGCCGCTAGCATCCCAGGCGCAGCCTCTCGGCATGGGAGCAGGCCTCCGGGGATGGACAGCCCACCCGGAGGGCAGAGTCTTGTGGCAGCGGGGGCAGGGCAGGACACAGAGTTGGTCCAGTCAGGGTCCCACACACCCAGGCTCTGGACCTGCACCTCTCCTCTG
>PVJH01011943.1:7333-19502 GCA_004026705.1 Nesogale talazaci | reverse complement strand
GCCCGGCCCCCAGCTCACCTGCTCTGACTGGCCGGCCCAGTGGCTGGTGGGCGGGGAGGTGGACAGAGGTCAGTGCTGCTCGCCCTCCGCAGGGTGCGGGCCTGCAGTTATCGACATAAATAAAAACTTGGTGGTCTAAAAAAGGTTTCCGTGAGTGAAGAGGGCAAATGAACATGTGAGCAAATGAAAACAGACAGACAGACAGACAGACAGAACAACACAAGGAGCCCAGAGAGGAGGGAGGGTGAGGGCGAAGGAGGAGACGGGAGGGTGGGCGGTGGAAGAAGAATCAGAGAGTGGTTTTGGTTAGAAACAAAAAGGATCCAAGGAAGGCGTCACACAAAAGCCCCGCTTGGCCGAGACGGCCACGACTGCGGTGCGGTTACTGCCACCTGGGAGCCCCGCCTAGCAGCCCAGCCAGGGTCTGCGCCCCACCTCCGGGCCCCCGCACCAGCCAGGCCCCCTCCCCGGGGACACCGCCTCCCTGCCTAACTGCCAGGCTGATGCCATAGGGCCCGGCGGCGGCCCCTCCGCTGTCGTTAGCAGCACAAGCCACTCCTGGGAGCCCCAGCTCCCGGCCCCCTCCCCTAAGAGGATAAGCAGCCTGCGGGCCCTGCCCACCTTCTTGGCAGCGGACAGGGCCAGTTTCTTGGCTGGGGGCGGAGACAGGATGCTGGCTGCCTCCATGGCCATGCTGCTGCTCAGAGTGAGGGACTTCAGCTTCACCATCTTGGGGTCGCCTGCCCGCGGGGGCGCCTTGGGGTGGCCGTTGGTGGGGCAGTCCATTTCCTGAGAATGGCCGAGGCGGGCGGTGCCACTCCTGGGGGCCCGGGGGGTGGCGCTGTCGGCTGAGTGGTCGGGGCTGGAGCTGCCAGAGCCTGGCGTTGAGGATGAGGACGAGCAGGAGTCGGGGCTCTGGTCGCGGGCCTTCGGCCTGTGCCCATTGGTGGCCGCGCGGGCCAGGAGCTTCGGTGAGGTAGAGGGGACGGTGTCCTTGCTGTCCCAGGCTGGCCGCCGGCTCTCCGCTCTGCCGTTCCAGTCGCTGGTGCCGCGGGGCCCCTGAGAGGTTTTGGGGGACAGGCAGAGGTGCTGCAGGGGGCTGAATTTCTTGGCCTTCTTCCCAGGCTCATCCAGAATGGTGGGCGCGTGCACCGGTGTTTTGGAGAGCTTGGGGGACGGCTTTTGAGGGCCCGTCCCATTCTGCAGCTTCAGGCCAGTCAGGGAGCCGCTGCGGGAGACAGGCACACCTAGCTCCTCTGTGGCCTGCAGCTTCTTCACGGTCACAGGGTCTTGTCGCTGGGAGAGAACAGAGCAGAGAGGAGGCTCAGTCAGACCCCGCCCTGCACCCCGGCCAGGTACAGCCCGGCAGGCCCCGCATGAGGAGGCACAGTACACTCGGCCGAGGACACAGTGGCAGTGGTCCCAGGGTCCCCCGACTGTCTAGCTCATTGCCCCTCCCCTTGGAGTGGCTAGTGGAGTCAAAATGTCGACCCCCAGGCAGGCCGGTCGGACTCATTATCTGTGTGGAAAGCTCCCTGTCCTGGGACAGTCTCAGTAGACTGTGTGAAAACGTGTGTGTGTGTGTGTGTGTGTGTGTGTGTGTGTGTGTGTGTGTTTCATCGCAATCTTTACTCAGTAAGACTGAAACGTAAAAAAACAACCTCTATTCTCAGCATCTAGACCAGGGGTTCTCAACCTGTGGGTCTCGACCCCTTTTCACAGGGGTTGCCTAAGACCATCGGAAGACACAGGCATGTCACAATCTGTGGGAGGGTTGAGAACCGCTGTGCTAAACGGAAGCCCTGGGTCCCTGTGTGCAAGCAGCCCAGCCTGGCTTCCCATGCTCTCCAGGCACGGACAACCACTGCCTCTCCACCACGCGGCTCAGTCACGCAGCTTCGAATTTCCCAGCTCCAGCCACGAGAGACAATGACGACTGTGCCCTCAGAGTCCATCCAACGAGTGAAGGCACTGTCTGGCCTCTCTGCTCACAGACACCCTGCCTGCCCCCGACTGCTCCCCTTGTTTTTGCCTGGTACTGCCTGGTCAGGGCCTCCTCAGCAACCCACGCACGGAAGCTCCATCTGGACTCCGGCCAGCCAGGTTTTCGAGCAGACCCTCCAAGCTGTGAGCGCCAGTGCCTCACAGTCATCGTGGGCGTCTGTGCCCGTCAGTCGCCAGTGAGGCCCCTTCTGCTACAGAGCGGCACCAGCCCGGGGACGCAAAGTGGAACCTGGGCCTCTGTCAGGGTGCCTTCCTCGGCTCCATGCTTCCCTTCCCAAGCTCCGGAAGGAGGCGTGTCTGTTTTCTCGGGAGCCGACGGTGCATTCCGCACGATGAGTTCTGTTCAAGGAGCGCGGCTCCCAGGGTGCTGCAGGGCGCTGCTACTGTGTGTGGGCTCACTCCCTCGGGCTGGGTGTGCAAGGCAGGCTTCAGTGCCGGGCACCTGGGCGACCCCTGCGACACCGGCAGCTTCTGGGCACACGGCTGGTTCCAGGCGATGATGCCCGCTTAGCCTCTGAGTTTCGGTCCCTGGCTGCAGGGGTCGCCCACCTTGCACTCAGACCATGGGCCTTAGATGCCCGTGGCTGGGAGGGTTATGCGTGGACCGCAGTGCACAAGGCCGGCAGCTGGAACCCACGGGCTGCTCGGCAGGAGGAAGACCAGGCTGCTGGAAACCTGCCGGGGAGTGCTGCCTTGTGCTACGGGGCCGCCGGGACGCGTCGGAGGTCGTGTCGGGTTTTATTCCGACGTCTAACGTTTCCGCCTTTGCCTCAGTCCCGTCCTTACACTTGCTGCTGAGAAGGGTCCCAGCAGGGCCACACCGCCTCGCGTGTCCCCGTGCACGATGCCGCGTGGCCCTGGCGGCCCTCCTCAGAGAGAGCAGCTGCTCGCCTTCCTTTTCCACATGGGTCTTCCCCTCGAGTCCTGAGATTCCCGTCCAACCTTTCCACCCTGCTCCCCCGGGGAGCGGGCACAAGGACGTGGTACTCAGGCAGGCAGCCTCCAGGACTCCGTCCGACCCGGAGCGACGCCGCCCATGGACGACACAGCGGGGCCTGGTCACACGGCTGCAGCCCTGTGCCAGTCCACGTCTTCTTTCCCCAGCATGGGCCGTGTCTGGTTCTGGGCGTGGACAGCAGGCAGATGGAGTGAAGATGGCGGGAGCACACTGCCACAACAAACATCTTCCAGGGCTTTCGGCCACGCAGCATGTCTTTGCTCTGCCGGAGTGACTCCCCGCTTGGTTCACAATGCCCAGCTCTGCATGAGCGAGCAGACGCCATGTTCTGTGGTTCCCCTTCGTCTCCATGCTCTCCCCACTGGCTACAAGACCCACGGCCAACGAATGCTGTTCACAGCACAGACCCACCTGACGTCAGCAATGACATCCCTGCTGAAGCCAGCTCAGATTTCTGCAGGTACTGCTGGGAAGGTGGAAGAATCTGCAGGGAGCCTCCTTTGTGACCTCCGGGGAACCAGAAGCTGAGGTGTGCAGTGACCAGTAAAACATTGCGAAGAATTCTGATCAAAAGGGGGAAGGTGCAGAACAGAATCTCACGTGCTCCCAGAATCCCAAGTTGCTAGAGCCATGGAGGCTGGATGAGCTCCTAGAGCAGCTGTCTTGAGACCCTCTTGAAACCTTCCACCAAACATATCCTCTGAAGGCCTCTTAAGGGCCAAGTGGAAGTTTAGCTTCGCCAGCAAAGGCCGCCCCCCAGTCGTCAGTGGGTCTGTGGTCTTGCACGCTGCTGTGCTGCTGCTGCCGGGAGTTCTGGTCTCTCGAGGGGAACAGGTCTCAGCCTGGATGCCTTGGCTTTACCACCGCCCTCTGTATGCACACCCGGGAGAGGGCACTTCACGGAGTTCACGGGACAAGCCAGTGTCTTCCAACATATCGCCCATGCGCTTTCCCCAGCCCTGGTGTGTGTGCGCACACGTGTGCACATTATCTGTCTGCCCAGGCCCCTGGCTCAGCGACAGACACTCGTGTCCCCTGCTCTTCTTGCTCTGTGCACGGCCGGGAACAAGGACTCACTTAGGCGACCACAGCACAGGAGCACTGGAAGACAGCGGCCGGCCTCTGCATCCCGAAGCCACGGCCGTGCCACAGCCGGCACTCCTGGAGTTACAACGCCAGGACAGGGCATGCTACGGAGACAGACGTAATGATGGCTGCCCCAAGAATGCAAACCAATGTCTCAGATTGTGCGCGCCGGCATGGCGCAACTGTGATGTGATGTGTGCCGGTACATATTCTCTGTCTCTCAAACACACACACACACACACACACACACACACACACACACGGATGACAGTGTGTGTGTGACATATGAATGGTGTCACTTGTCCGCTGGCTTTGGTTCCCATGTTCCCACCCACCTTTGGCTCCAGTTTTACTGACTGCCACATTCTAACAGAGAAGACAGCACCGGCCCCTTGGCCCCTCTCAGGTGGGGCTCCCAGCCTGGGTGGCCTGTGCTTGGGACCCCAAAGCCTGCTGGGAAGGCCAGTGGTGCTGGCCGTCTGTCCGCCCCAGGGAGGTACCTTGCTGGTCAGAGGGGAGGAGGCCACCCCGCTGCTGCTGCTCTTCTTGAGGGGGTCTGGGGCGGAGCCGGGGCGGCTGGGGAGGGTAGAGGCCGCCTTGCAGATGGGGCCCTCGGGGCTCTTCTTGGAGCTGGGGATCCTGCAGAAGGAAGGGAACGGTCAGGGCCACCACAGGCTGCCCACCCTGCCTTGTCCACACTCTTGCTTTACCCTCAACCAGGGATGTGTCTCTGGAGCCCGGCGGAGCCCAGGCCCCGCCCTGGGCAGCAGAGAGCCCGCATGAGCCCAGCCTCTTCTGGGGCCAGAGCCGTGTATCGGGGAGCAGAGGGCCTCCTGCAGAAGCGCAGGGGGTCAAAGGGCCCCCCGAGCCCAAGGTGAGGCCGGCACCCGAACCAAGCCCACAGCCACAGGGTCACTGCTGATTCACAGCGACTGGACAGGACTGGGCTACAGGGCCCCGTGGGCTTCCCAGACACCCTCGGCTTTCTCCCTCAGAGCAGCTGACGGTTTCAAACTGCTGACCTGACGTGAGCTGCACGCGAGTGGGCGCTGCACCACCAGGCTCCCAAGGAGGAGGGTGGTCTTGAAAAGAGACCCTGCTGCTGGCGCCTGGGACGGGCCATCAGGTGCGGGCCAGCGGCCACCCTCTGGAGAGGGTCTGCCCACCCCACCACCACCACCTCCCCAGCGTCAGAGGAGCAGCGGACAAGCCTGGGTCAGGCAGACGATGGCTCCAGAGTGGCTGGTGAGGGAAGGCTGCGGACGTGCTGCCAACAGCTGTGCCCTCCCTGGTTCCTGCCCAGCACGCCCAACCCGGGGGGAGGGGAGGAGCGCCTTACCGCAGGTAGAAGAGCACGTAGGCCTGCTGGTTCAGGACCACCTTGATGTTGCTGGCGTGCACCAGCGAGTCGTTCATCTGGTACCACTGCCCGTTGCTGGCCTGGGGACATGGGGGGACAGGAGACCCAGCAGGACAGTCAGCAGACCTGCCCTACCCTCCGACTCACATGCCTCATGAGGGCCGGCGAGAACCTCACGCCAGCACGTCTGGCACTTGCACAGTTCTGAATGCACCCAGCTCCCCTCGAGTCTGAGGGACGCAGCCTTCTCGCCGGGGCACGCTCACGACTTCTCCTGCCAGCCCGCCATCACCAGAGCCCTCCAGGGGCTGGGGACAAAGCACTTAGGTCACCCCACCCCTAGGCTGGGGTTTCCCTGTGAGCCCCAAGGACATGGCAGCGTCCAGGCACTTGGAAGGCTTCTCCCCTCCACCCACCACCCCCGGTGTGGGGGGTGTGGCCGCCCTGACTCTGCCCTGCAGGCCTGAGGGAGGTGGACTCAGAGCAGGGGTGGGCTTGGGTTTGGCAGCTGCAAGCAGAGATGACTAGGGACTGGGTGGATGCGAAGGCTCTGACGCATCCCCAGAAGCTTCTGTAGTGTCGGGGTCGGCAACTGACCTTCACATAGCAGTAGTAGTGGCCAGCGTGGCAGCTGTACCCCGAATGGACTAGCACGGCGTACAGCCCATAGGTGACCGGCTCCCCGCTGCCCTGGGACATGTAGGGGCGGATGTTGAGGAACTCGGGATAGCCCACGTCCTGTGTGGGGGAGAAAAGTCCGGGTGAGGCTGGTGCCACTGGGCTCGAAGGAGGGTAGCCCCCCCCCCCCACTTTTTACCCATGATTCCACAGCACGGAGTGGGGGGGGGGGACCGGCTTTGGGAGCCCTTTGGGACCGGCTGACACTGCTGTGGCACATGATACACGGCTGGTCCGGGCCTGGCCTCTGGGTGGGCGAGTCGCTCACCCCACGCCTGGTCCCCAGCAGCAGAGGGGGAAGAGGACTCTCTCTCTCTGTCCCACCCTGTGGCTTGAGCATGCTGGGGGTGCAGGGAGGGGTGCCACACTGGTGCTGCGGTGACCAGGGTACTACAGCACAGCAGAGGTCACTCAGCACTTCCTCCCAATGTGGACACACCGCCTGCACGCTCGCACGTACACTGGTCACTGGGCATGGCTGAGACACAGAGAAACACAGTCCTCCTGCCGTGACCAGGGCCCACCCCACGGGTGCCCCCACCCGCCTGCATGGCTCCTGGGTCCCCTCCAGCCACTGCCCCACCTCGAGTGCCCACTGCCTGGCCCCTACCTAGAGGGGCCGGGTCTGGAATCTCAAACAAGGAGTGAGCCAGTAAGGGGGATCTCCCCAAGTCCTGGGGACAGGGACATGAAGACGGTGGGTCTCCTTCATGGACACTGCTCAGGCCCCCAGGTGTCCTCTGTGGGTCTGGCCTCTTCAGCCAGACAGTGTCCGGGAGACATGTGAGGCCCAGTCACGGCCCCCCAAACAAACAGGCCATCCATTCTCAAACTGAGTCACGCTGGAACCCCTGTCCTGGACATTAGGAGCAGCAGCTCCTTCAGAGGGGGCCACAGTGACTGGGCTCTCAGGGACCCCTCCCGGCTCATGCAGCTGCAGCAACTGGGTTCCACAAAGTCTTCCTCCCAGGTGCCCTCCCCCCCACCCCACCAAGAGCGCCATGCCACTCTCCGCAGGGAGAGAGAGAAACAGGGTGGCGGGAGTGGCCCAGCCACAGCCCAGGGGAGACCAGGACCACCCCCCAGGCACCTGCACCAGGCCGGCCCAGAGCACGCTGCCTCAGGCACTGCCCACCGGCCTAGGTACAAAGCCCTGCGTGTCCACAGGGGCAGCCAAGGTGACCAAACCACAGGGGCAGTCAAGTGTGACCTGGCATGGGACTTCCGCTCTGCGCCCTCAGACAGCCACAGCCGCAAATGCTCCAGGTAACGCCGGATGGGGTGGGGGCCGGGGGGTACCCAAGGCCACCACTCCTGCTGCCCCAGGCAGTCTGGACCTCCCCGAGGAGGTGGAAACCTGAAGCAGGGTCCTGCCAGAGCCCTGCCCTCGGCCTCACTCACGGCCACTCACCTTGGTAATCTTGCCCCCGCTGAAGTTGGCAAAGCGCTTGAGGGACAAGGTCAGGACACTGGACGCTCTGTGGATGGAGAACCGCTTGCTGGCCGGGACCTTCTTCTTGCATCTATGGGACAGAGAGGGGCACTTGTGGTCTCCCGTGCGACCCCTCCCCCCACAACAGGTGGGGCCTGGCGCCTCTCAGGGGGTGGAGGGCATTCGAGCACTGCACTGCCAACGGGACCTTGGACACCTAATGATGAGAAGGGGTAAGGGGCTGGGGAGGGGCAGCCAAGAACCCTGGGAACCAAGCCCCAGGAAATGGGCCGTCCAGCGAACTGGTCAGTCACAGACACTCTGGAACGGGGCCCCAACTGGCGTGTGGATGTCACACCAACAACATGACATGGAAACCACCACTGAGTGCAGGAGCTCCTGCCCCAGGGAGGGAGCGGGGCTCCTGGTGACCCCGCTGCCCGCACTCTCCCCCTGATGGCCCCTTCTGGAAGGCAGCAACCAAAGACAGCAGAGACCGAGGGAGCCGAGACATGCATCTGCCCACCCGCCCACCAGGACTGGAGGACAAGTGAGGATGGGGACCCAGAGGCACGAGGAGGCTGCGTTGAGGGGCTGAGACCACTCCCCCGGGATGGGGACGCTGGGAGCTGAGTCCCAGTCAGTGCTCTGGGGGCCCGTGTGGCTCAGGACTGACTCCTCAGGAGCGAGTGCCAGGTCTGTCTGCAAGGACCCTCCGGTGGGGACGGGACCACCCGCCGTGGGTGAGCGGAGGGCACACGGCGACAGGGCCCTAAGGGCATGCTCTGGGCCAACACAGCGCCCGCCTACCCCAGGAGCAGCTGGGGCCTCCTGCTTCGGGGGCCACTCTCACTTAAGGACCTCAGAGGTGGGTCACTTTCACTCAAGGATCCCAGGGGCATGGGTCCCTCTTACTTAACGACCCCAGGGCATGGCCGCACTCACTGGGCACACATGTAGGCGTTCTCTCCGCTCAGCATGTCTGGCTTCACAAACAGCTCCAGTGCCCGCACGATGTTGGCTGCCTGCTGAAAGGGGCACAGGGGCCGCTGACTTGGGGATGACGTGGACGAGGCCCCTGCTGACTGTGACTCTGAGGCCCCTGGAGCCTCTAGTCCCACTGCACCTGCCCAGAGACTGCAGCTGGCTCAGTGACCCCCAGGACTGAGGTGAACAGCCCCCCTGAGCTTAGGAGACATTAACTCTTACGGGAGCAGGAAGTCTTTCTCCCTCAGGGAGGCTGCTGGGCCTGAGCCCCGGGCCTCGGGGTCAGCAGCCCAACTCATAACCACTGCGCTACCAGGATTCCCAGTGCATGTACCGTGTGAACACTGCTCCCCCCGCCTTTCTAAACCCTGCGAAGGACCAGCTAGACAGGCACGCAGAAGGGTCGGGGTGCACGGCAGCAGACCTGAAGCACTTCCCTGCCCACTTTGAGAGCCCCTCTCTATTTACTGGATCCAGAGCCAACAGACAGTGCCGACACATCAACTACGGGCCCTCCCCCCAACTTCTCTGCTCACCACGTGCCCACGGCCACCAGCCCTTACCCGGATCTCCAGTGCGACGTCCAGGTAGGGGTCGTACGTGTCTGAGACGCTCTTGCACACGGAACACTTGACTGCAACAAAAGGAGGCCGTGATGGCGGGCGGACAGCGACCAAGGACTGCACGGCGGCCTCTGCAGGGGGCCCTGAGCAGACACTGTCATTCACCCAGTCCCCAACTTGTCCCTGAGGCCCATAGTATCTGAAGGGGGTGGGGTGCAGGCTCAAGCCTAACTCAAGTGCACCCCTAGACACCTGCTCAAACTGACCCTGTGGCACGCCCCTTCCCAGCCTAAATACCACCCCCTTTGGTCACCCACCACCCACTGGGATCTAGCCGGGCTCTCTCTGTTTACGAACACCTGCCCCCAGTGTCACGGCACGCTGCTTCCCCACCATCCCCACGCAGACAGCACCGGGCCCTTGGGCACAGGACCCACACACCAGCCTCTGGCCTGGCTGCCAGCCCATGACCACTGGCTGGGAAGACCTCCGATACCCCACTGGCCCCAGTGCTTGGTTTCTGGGTTGGAGAGAGACGGCGGCCTCACTTACCACGGGAGCGGAGGTAGCCACCGAAAATCTGATGGACCAGAGTTGTGGCCTGTGTCTGGCGGTCCAACCTGCAAGGAGAGTGCAAGGGGACTGTAGGGCCCTGTGCCACCCTCGGTGGGACCCTCACCCCACCTCACCCACCACTTGTCGTGACCTCTGCACTGTCCTGCCCCTTCTAAGGACGCCCCAGCCCAAGCCCCGCTCTGGCCACCAAGAAGGAGGGGCCCTGGCTCTCCCGAGCCTTGCTCACTCCCAATCCGATAGAGGAACAGAGAGAGGTCTTCCTGTAGGCCAGGCCCACCCTCTCAGGCGCCCACCCTCGGTGCTTCTCCAGGCTCAGGCCCCTCCCCCTGTGCATGCACCCCTCAAACCTCGAGGAACAGTGCTGGGACGGGGAGCAAGCAAACCACCCAAGCGCCCTGTCCCCTTTAGACCCTCCCTCCCCAGCAGCCTCCAGCCTGGCCAGAAGGTTCTGGAGACAACAGCCGACAGTGAGCCTGCTCCTGGCACTCACGCACCCCCGCCCGGGCGCCCTCCAAGTGGCCAACGGCCCCTGGCCAGCGTGGCGGGCGGCTCACTGGACGCTGAGGCAGCCGACTATGTGGTCCACGCCCCGGAAACAAGCGTCCCTCCAGCCCTGAGAGCCCAGCTCTCCCAGGAGTCGCACTTCTCAGCCTGAGTTCCTGGGGCAGCCCCTCACAGGCTGGGATCCTCAGCCCCTCTCTCTCTCTCACACACACACACACACACACACACACACACACACAAGATTTGGGGGACCAACCAAGGGTCCCTGGGTCTATCTGCCAGGTTTGAAACCCTGCCACGTGCAGCTTCACCCGGAAAAACGATGTCATGCCACCAGAAAACAGAGGGCCATCTCCGCACAGTCCACCCCCAGAGAAGAGCCGCCGCTGGGCCCAGACTGTGTCCACACACTGCAAAGTGCCAGAGAGCTGGAGCAGAGGGCCAGTGCCCGCTCTGGCCCTGTGCAGGGCCAGAGTCAGCAGGGAGAGGAGCAGGAACAGTAGTGATGGTCTCCTGAGGTCACGGCTGCCAGGGGTGGGGGTGGGCTGTGAGGCTGAGTGTCCTGCGCACTGACTCTGGGGTTCCCAGGGGCGCGCAGCCGGGGAGGATAGATCTCGGATGGGGGGAGTATTGAGGATGGAGAGACGCCCCAGGAGAGCAGCTAGTGAAGGGCAAGGGAGATGCAGAGGTGGGGGTAGGGGCTCTGCAGGTCAGAAGAGGCTGCACTTCCCTGTGCTGCCAGAGGGGGCACGCCCGGCTCAGGAGTCCTGTGAGCCCCAGGGGTCTGCCCTGGGCAGGGACATGGAGACAAGGGCCCTAGGGCTTGTATCAGTGGCCATCACCAAGCAGGATGAAGAAAGGGGGACCCTCTGCACATGCAAACAAGCATTTGGGAATATTGGAAACCTGGCTTCATGTGAAATACAAGTTTAAAAGATGAAAGAAAGAGACCAATTCCCATCAGAGGGAGAGAGAGAGATACGGATCGCAGTGGGGAGAGGGAAAGGAATGGAGGCTAGGGCAGTGCATCACGCTAAGGGTGGGCAGGGGGATGCGCCTCACCTTTCTCCCCAGGTCCAGCTGTTGCGTCTGGACCGCTGACCTTGCAGTGACAGCCCCGGGCCTAACCCACAGCGCACCAAGCCCCCTAGACAGGACCGTGCTCTCGGTGTCATGGAGTGAGCCTGACTCTCAGGGGCCGCCCCTGGGGGTTTATGGGACAGGGACTCTTGACGGGAGGACGGGGACTCTTGTCTGACTTCAAGTCACCAGTCCGTCACTGGGGTGCCTTTCCCCACCCTCGGGCGATGGGACTCCCAGCAACAGGCCCCCACTGCAGCGCCGGGGCGTGAGCTGGAGGCAGTGGGCCGGCCGTGGGACCCGCGAGAACCAGGGAGGACAGACCGGAGACAACAGACAATGGGAACAAGGGGTCTGAGTGGGGGGACGAGGAGGAGGCTGCTCCTGCAGAGACGTGCCGCCAAGGGCGCCCTCTCGGGGGGTGGCTGCGCGGCGGCCCTGAATGAGGGCACTGGGCTAGGATGGTGCACGGGTAAAGGAGCTCGGAGAACGCGCTGTAAGTAGAGGCCGAGTCACCATAAAGTTGGCAAGCAGAGAAGCAAGCAGAGAAACCAGGGGACCCAAAGGCACACCCGAGCCCAGGCCGTCTCACAGCAAGCCCACCGCACAGCGCAGGACTGCACCCGGGGCTTTCTGAGACTGCAAATCTCTGGGAGCAGAAAGCCTCACTGTTCTGCCACGGAGCAGCCGGTGGAGTTGAACCACTGACCTTGCAGCGAGCAGTCTGGCACGTACGTAAGCACCAGGCCACCAGGCGAACACACCGGAAGGGAAGCATGAGCAAACGCCCTCACCTGCGGCCTCCCACTCCACTGTGGCCGCCCGGCTTCTCAGCCTCCCATGTCCCAACATCAACGCTCCCTGCCCACCTCCAACTTCTCTCACAAGGGCAGGGATCAGGAACAAAAGTGCTTGGGGTGGGGGGGGGGGGGGGGGGGGGG